>VKKT01001544.1:62687-77756 GCA_008038995.1 Haliotis laevigata | reverse complement strand
TATATTAAGAAATATTATTGTGCCCATCCAAACCTTTATAAATTTTCAGCATTGTTAAATAAAAACCATACTATACTTCAAAACTTGTCCATGTTTGCTTACTATGCCATGTTGTTTAGGACAGAATATATCTCAGAACACAATATAACCTACAGTTGATTATTTTCTCTTCTTCATATATATTACATGTGCATGTAAATATTGATTTATAAATGTGTTGTACTACAGGCCTGTGGCCTTTCAGTACCGGAAATAAATATCTATATACTCTTCAGTTCACTCTTTTGCATATACATGTAGTCTGTTTGCAGTGAAAACGTACCGATGAATTTCACTTTAAACAAAGAAGTAAATCGAATAAAGTGAAGTTAAGATTGCGAATCCTTATAAGTTTACCTTGCCAACTGAACATTTAAATCTCAGAATTTTATTCAACTTAGGATAAAAGTTGTTTAACAAATGATCATTGTTTCAAACAGCTATTATTGGTTTGTATTACATGGGGGTATGAGCATTAAATGAAACACCCAGAACAAGTAGGGTTGGTATAAATTAATGCTCATCACGTACCACATGTGCATTTGTTTCACTGTTCCAACTACAATGCTTACCCCTTTGTAATACAAACCAATAATAGCGACTTGAATCTATAATTGTTTGTTAAACAACTTTTATCATAAGATGAATAAAATTCTGAGATTTAAATGTTCAATTGGCAAGGTAAAATTAAGAGGATTCACAATCTTAGTTTCACTTTATTTGATTTACTCTTTTGTTTAAAGTGAAATTCATTAGTACGTTTTCACTGCAAACAGACTATAGTTTGCATAGAGTTGTCTAAATCAAGGGAGACGACTCAGTGGATCATATCGTAATGTCTCTGATTTCTCCAACTCAGGGGAGGCTACCTTGTTCGTCCAACAGTGGTGGAGTTCTGGCAGGGACAGTCAAACCGACTACATGATCGCATTGTCTTCCGTCACCTTCAGCCAGGGGAGACAATCAACACAGAAACCACCCACCAGGGGGACAATGGCTGGGTGTATGAGAGACTCTCCCCTTAGACTTTCAAGGGGCATATTTTTCAAGTTACTTTGCCTGCATATTTTTCTTCCCAAGCCAAATGTTTTTGAATCAGTGACAAGATAGACAGACTTTTTGCCCATATTACACAACTCTCAAATCTTATTCATTACCGAAATTAGTCAAGTACCCTGAAGGGAAGACAGAGTTGCAGAGGTGATTAATTCTCTATTTGTTGGTTTATGGGCCCACTGAAAAGTGAAATAGCCTAATGAAAATAATATATAATGACTTCTCTAACAGTTGTAAGGACCACAGCATAACAGAAGAGATAAGCTGCAATGACAGTTTGAAGCATTGCCGACCAGTAAGAGATACCACTCTTGGTGTGACCCATGCAGTTGTTGAAGTTGTTCAGTCAACAAAATGGTGACATCCATGTGTCATGAATGCAGCCAAGTAGCATTAGTTCAGTAAATTCAGAAAATCACCAGAGAGTTTCATTTCAGAATCATTTCATGTGAAAACCAAGATTGGTGGATAAAGGTCTATATATACTGTAATTATGACGTTTCAGTGTAGCAGTTCTGCTCTGTGGTTCTTCAACTTCAAAGACTTCCTATCACACAAATCACCGACATGTTTATTTGAAGATAAGTTTTCAACCTGTGACATTGTAAGAACAAAACAAAACTCCATAATGCAACTGAACAAAATTATTGTTATAAATATAACATTGGTGGAGATGAATCTGCAAGCAAAGTTTCTTTTGAAAAGGCATGCCTCTTTCATGTCTATGTTATAACCAGAACAAAGGAATTCCTGAGTGAATGAAGTGCATTGTGCATTCATGTTACTTGTATTGTCTCAGTTGTGAACACTTTGTGTTTGAGAACGTGTGTATGATATAAAATGAAAATTATTGTGAAATGGAATGTGCTGTTTGGAACAACCTGTTTCTGTTTAGTATATGCTGGATGTCTTTTGGTCCATCCACCTGTTAGTCCCATTTTTGCATTACATACTTTATATATGGGTGCAGATGACCTGTGAATCGTTCTACCATTGTTTGCAATCTCTCCTGAGGTTTTAGAGGGTTATTGTATGCTCAGTGTGCAAACAGACTTTTTCTTCTCAAGATCCTTGCTTATCCTGCAAAGACTGCATGGGAATATGCAGCTAGCCCATGTGTTGTAACTTCTTCAGTCAACTGGACCATGACCAGTTTGTGATCTACAGGAAGGCTTGTTCTGTTCAGGCCAGAGACAGAGATTACAAGGTGCAATTGGACAAATTCTGTCTATCTTTAAGCAAGAAATCCAGACGCACCCCATACAAGGCTCCACAATCGATGAAAGTTTCCCAGATCCTTGCGGATGACAATTGCTGGACACCCGTTCCGACTCATTTTCCCGTGAGGACCATCATCACTTCCTTGGTTTGATCGTCAACCGCCAGGTGCAATTTTTTTGCATCTCGATTAAATCTTGTTTACATCTCCAATTGTTGAGGGTCTCCCACTGTTCCTGGCCAGGATTCTAAGGATATATCGTTACGCCTTGCAGGACCATTGGAGACTTTGGAATCAGCTTTTTATTCTGCTATCCAAAGCGTCCACAGCAGACGTTTCCAGAACTGCCATTGCATTCTGTTATCCTCAAAGCCCACACCTTCACAGGATTATCTGATCCCGTTGCCGATAATCTTGAGGAGCCCGACTATGGTGCTCCACAGCAACTGTTCTCAGGTTTCCATCATGGAAGGATGCTTCTGGCGAACTGAGGCCGTCTTCACATTATACTGTCTATGGCACTATTTGAGTGGCATTTAGAAGCTGGTATGAGGAAGAAGAACACGTTTTATGGACAGAGCACTTCTTTGTTGCAATAGATAGGACGTTTCGGTGTAGATGCTCACCCTGTTATGAAGCATCTGATAAAATGAGAAATAAAATAAGATTTACAATTATCAATACTACTGCTTGTCTCTTCATAACAGTTATGTCAAAAAGGTGTAATGCAAGTGTAAAAGGCATCTTTCCAAAATCTGAAACAGCATTTCAATCATTGGAATGACAGTACATACATTGTACAACATTGTTGCGTGGAGACCGGATTCTGATCTCTTATTACTGGGAGTTGAGGGCAGAAGGCATTATATTCACTGTAGAAAGTTGTCCATTTGGGATGCCGGTAAAACTGTGATAACGTGCTTGAATCCAAGATTTCCTTGTTTCTGGGTTTGGTGTATGAGGGCTAAAACCGTTGCTGCATTACTGCAACACACGGCGGGTTTTCCCGACCTCCAACTGAAATGTCATGGTATGACTGATTACCAAGCAGCAGCAGTCACAGCGCCATCACTCACGATTGGGATTTAGCTGACATTACGTGCAATATATTAGAATGAACATCGTTTATGCTGTGAACATATGCTTCCTATATTTCAATAATATTCAGAGTGAAACTACGACTAATCTGGCTGTTACTCAACGCTCATCATATTGGTGAGTTCGTGTGAAATCTTCAATAAACCTTGAACGAATATTTTTATTGTTGATTGCTTTTTCACCTGTCAGGGCTGATACGCATGTGCAAGTTCTATCCACTGTCTGACCTCATCAGTCAACATATATGTTCCGACACGTGAGAATTCTTGGTTCGAACTGAGTTCCTAGATCAGGTGGTCTGACCGGATCACCGGATGACTATTGCTCATAGTCCCTGCACTGATTAGTCTGGTCTGGACGTGGTGCTATACAGAGTGTCATTATTGAATAATGCCGAGTGAGGTTAAACAACCAACTAACTCACTAACTCACTAACTCAAATATTTATAACGGCTTCATATTCTGCTCTTTGCGAGGATTAAAGATTTTGAAAAAATCTAAAAGATTTGAGATGACCCCCGATTCGAAATGCCTCACAGTACAATACAAAATGATCATAATGTATTGTACTGTGAGGCATTTCGAGTCGGGGGTCATCTCAAAAAAATATTTTTCTTAATCTTTAACTTTCACAAAGACACGAGCTAGGGCTGGTGGCTCAAAGCGTACAGTTTGATTATTATTATCCCCGATAACCCAAGCTGTCTGTGAGGCGCGAAAAGGTTATTAGTTAGATGACTTATTCCACCGGGTACCTATTTACTGCTGGGTGAACAGAAGCAATTTTGAACAAACTCACTTGCCTGCGGTGAGACCACATATATCACATGTGCTTCGTTGTGGGGCAGGACTGAAGTCATAGAACCTCTCAGGAGTCAAGCTGCCAAACGTGGTCACCCATCCAAGGACTCTCCGCATTCAACGTTGCTTAACTTTAACTGATTAGTGGCCTCAGCTCTATGCACAGGACCACGCTCAAGCACGTCATATACACCAGCCCTGTAATTAAATTTGTCAAATAATTTGTTTACGTAATTTATACTGTTAAACGGTACTCAGAATTTACTAATTTTGTTTGGTTGTGTGGCCTCACACGTATCACTTCAGAATAAAGTGAGCTGATATTACGGGCAGCTTGTTCTTTGCTGGTGTTGTCTTCACACTGGTGTTGGTTATGGACCTATCAGCCGTGCAAGTGAAACTGAAAGCTGTGCTCGCTCAGCCAACAATATTGAACATTATGAAAATCACATTCTCACGGCCAGTATACTAAATCTCACATCTTTTCACAAAAGTGCTTAGTTGCCAGTAGAAGTTTCCAAAATACAGTCAAAAATAAAAAAACCCCAACCCTTAGGCCGGGTGGGGGGGTGCTTCCGATGGTACTGCATTCGTAACTACTCGCCTCTTTCCGTGACCTACAAGAAGACTCGTACCCCTATCGTACGCCATTATTGCCAACAACCGTGGCAAACCAATCAAATCACGCGTAGTAATACGCATTTCGAAGCATGAAATTGGCGGCACCGTTGAAGTTTGAAGCTTCGCTAAACTATGCAAAGCACAATTTAAACATAAACATTTAGCTAAAGGATCAGAAACTTTAAATACTGAAACATATTTACAAAGGGAGTGACTGTATTGTTGTTTTGCCAACGGGAAAGAGCTATTCTAGGAGTTATGTTTGGAAATTCAGAGTTATCTTTCCTTGGTAATAGTACTAGACTATTTCCATCTCCATGCCCGTTTGCGCTTAGACAGAGCCCAGTCGTAAACATGGCCTCGAGAGGGGTACGAGACGCCATCCGGCATGCCGGAATGACACGAGTAGTTACGAATGCCACTCTCCACTGCCGGCGCAGTTCTTCCGATATTTATGCATTGGATAATTGGACGAATTAGAACCGATAATGGTAATTGGTTTTCCTCGGTCTACCAGGTCTTGGACTGTCTTCCACTTCACTGGTTCTCGGCCGATTACCGTGCGGTTAATGTTAATACATGTACAGATGTTGCGTCATGCAAGCCAATATTATCATGCAACCGTGTGTTTTCTGAAAGTTTTCGTCTTGCCATGTCAAGAAAAGACAACTTTTAGGAAAATCCTCTTTTAAATCAGTCCAGAAGAAATTATTCTCTAGTGTGCTGGGAACCTTTGCAATTTATGAACATGTGACACATAGTTTTTGAGATTTTGTGTGAAGCACGTGCTTTACATGTGCAATCCAGCATGCTGGGGTGTGATCTGTTTGGAGCACAATTTACAAACTTTGGAATCCAGTGGTGCTTAATTATTTCTCATATGTGTATGTTCCCAAACCTCCCAAACATACCTTTACCAATCCCGGAAGAGGCATATTTTGACCGGAAGTGCATATTACGTCGTCCTGAAGTAAACTAGGATCATACTTGTTTGTCGTAAGTCACGGGCCACAGAAAATGCGATGATGGTACCGCTCCTTCATTGCAGCGCTGCCATGTTTGTTGGACCTTTTCCCAGTTACCGCATATTTCTTATCAAATGATCATAGTTTAACCATTATCAGATCTTGTGAAACTTGTCAAAGCTAGTTGTCAGTTTAGCTTGTACAAAATACATTATGTAAATCGCGTGAATAAATAGATCATTTTGCTAAAATAGGACCTTTGCTCAGTTTCATCGTTGCTGACAGTCAGAATGGCTGACCGTAATGTACGATAAAGCGGGGATATACAACTGGGATTAATATTCTGTGATCAATGGCAGTTGAGTGATTGTTGACGTACTCATTCCATGGCAACAAGGTTATTATCCTTTTGAATTCAAATTTTCATTCAGACAAAGGTCGTTCAAAATTTGTTGCCATGACAACATGCTGAACGTGTGTAAACAGTTTATCAGTCATAATGGTTGACATGGCATAAATACATCGATTTTCCACATGGTACCCACAATCAGTCGTCGTTAATTAGAAACAACGAAGTAATATTTACGTGCACCCAAGCTTCAAATAGAAAATAGACTGTAAATGCATTTTTGTCTCGGCTTTTTAAACGCCATGACAATATATTTTCAAAATTCTGATCAGACACACTTACCACTACTTTCGAAACCAGCTTCAGTAAATCGCCTTGTAATTTCCAATTGTACTTCTTCATGTTCCACATTAATAGTGTAACTGTTTAATAGATTTTTGTTTTAATAGCTTGCTTGTTACTGACCCCGGAATCAGTATGACAAGCTCGCAAAGCTCATTTGCGATATGAATGGACACAACATCTAAGGGGGAAATACAAATAAGTTACAAATCTTTGAGAATACTATATTTAATGAAGATTCATGCACTTGATTACTTGCATCCTGCTACTGGAACGTATTCAGCACCTTATCTGTCACTCACGTGACCACTTCTTTACAAAGCTGGTAACAGCAGTGATGATACACAAACTACAAAATGGAAATTTGTCAAAGGCTTGCTGGTCATCATTTCAATAGTTATGCACAAAAAAATCTACCCTGACAGATTTCACAATGATAAAGACCCTATAAAGTTTTTCTTCGTCATTCCAAATGAGTTTTGTGATGAAATGTGCCAATTGCAAGTCCTCTCTAAATCTTCATCATCGTAGACACTGGTTTAACAATCAATACAAGGAAGCTCGAACGTGTAGGAATAAGCGGCAAAATAATACTGCTGACTTACTACAGCTGAGATACAGTTGCAATTAATCTTTTCTTTTTAACAAAAGAAGCGTCAATCATTGTGGAACCTGTGTTGAGAAAGCACTAATCTAATCTAATACCTTGAATCATGACATTTAAGAGTGCTCGCTTCATAGGGAAGGTCCGTGTGGGTCTAACCCTGTCTGACCCCTGTAACCAGGGTAACCCACACGGCATTACCTTGTCACTTCTTAGTTTTTACATGAAAGATTCTTCAAAAGGTTATATATGATTTAGTTGATTCATCGCTGTTCGTTGATGATTTAATGCCTCTTGTCGCTGTGCAAACATGCAAAGATGAGTGAGTGAGTTTAGTTTTACGCCGCACTCAGCAATATCCCAGCTGTATGGCGCCGGTCTGTAAATAATCGATAGTGGACTAGACAATCCAGTGATCAACAGTATGAGCATTGACCTGCGCAACTGGAAACCGATGACATGTGTCAACCACGCCAGTGAGCCTGACCACCCGATCCCGTTATAGTCGCCTCTTACGACAAGCATTGGCTACTGATGGTTCATCCTAACCCGGACCTCCACGGGTACATGCACAGGGTTCAGAGACAACATGATTATGTCAAAATAATTATCTACATGATCGCTTGCTGATGGCGTCAAGTTTTCAAAGCTAAAACTATCTATAAATTCCAGTTGAAAATATTTCTGTTTCTGTCTGGCTCCAAATCAACAGTATGGAGGAGGCGTGGTTTCTTGGGCTTACGTCAGACTGGCCCACAACATTCATCATGAAACCCTTGATGTCATAATATAATTTTAACTACCTAGTATCATTTTTTGTTATATGAGGAGGGTGATTATCTTAATATTTACGTATTTTCAATTTTGTTTTCGTTTTCATATTCACTTTGTGCTTCAGCGATTCGCAAGATATATTTTTGTTTCAGTTTTTTCAGAGAATTGATATTATGCCCAATATAACCCCTATGAATACATATGAATGCGAATCAGGGCATTTGATTCATCCAATCCCCCACTGTCGTTCAACTGCAATGGGGATCGGCTTCTCTTCTTTTTGAGTTTCTTATCTTTCCGCCTAACACGACCCTCGATTGCATCGTTCACTTCATCATCCGTGGGCATAATGTTTGGAATTAGTAAATCAGACCTGGATGTGTGTTGGTTGAAAGAATCCATGCTGGTCGAATCAAACGCATTTCCAGGCTTCTTCTGGGACTTCCGGTCTCCACCAAAAGAACGGGCTTCAGTACCATTTACTTTGGAAGGGTTATTGCGTCTCGAGGAATCCACTTGGTTGGGAGACATCACATCGGAACTGTCATTTCTTGGAATGTTGGAGTCTGTGACGTCTCCGTGAACTGCAGATGGTCCTTTGTGGTTATTCGATGTTCCTTGTCCTGTCCGTTTTCGTTCTTGTTCAGACTCTACCCCGCCGTATATAGCAGCACCACTGTTACAATAAAATACAATCACATTAATAAGTTATGAGTGTTTATTATTAAGTGTCTGTATTTTTCTGAATTTGCTCTTACGCTGCCGTCAACAGTAATATACCGTGATCGATTCTGGGCCGAACAGCCATCGACAGGGAAACGGGTCAAGATGATACACTTTGCCAGGTCACAAATTGAAAACGCTTAATTCCATTAATGGCACTAATGACAATGTTAGTTACAATGGCCATACTCTGTCCCAGAAAACTCAGAAAGTTCAAGTACTATTATCTTGAGTTCTGAGATTCAGTACCCGCGAAAATCCGAGTTAGAATTGGGCTTCAGCAAACCCATACGTTTCGTTAGTTAGGTGACTAACGGGATCGGGTGGTCAGGCTCGCTGACTTGGTTGACACATGTCATCATATCCCAACAACGCCACATGGCAAAAATGTTAAATTGATTTTAAAACAATATCAGAACAACTTTCAGTCTATTTTTCAGTCACGGAAATGTTCAGCAAAACACTGATACGTTTCACTGCAAATTAAGAATCTTATCCCGACCATGGTCACGTGCACATGGTGAAACACGCTTGTTCGAAACTGGCATGATTTATAACATGTTGTGGATGGATATTATATTTTCTAAGTACAACAGTCATTTGGTTCCCAAATAATATCCCCCCAAAAGAAATGTCCCCTACTTTTTATTAATTTATTAATAGTATAATAAAATATATATCCATTAACCGCATTCTGCTAACAAACTCTATTTTCAAAGAAATGGTAACATAGTTTTGTTTCTAAGATAGGGAAGGTATATGTGTTGATTGTGATTGTTAGATTAAGGATTTAGTATTTCACTCTTCGCAGTATGATTTGTTGTTCAGAATTCTGTTTGTTGGACTTAACTTACATTGGACAGGCACAGTGTGGCTTGTGAGTACCTGGAATAGAGAAGCATTACAAGTGAAAAGTCATCCAAGTCCTGAAGGTAGAAACAGACCACATCAACTATAACGTCTGTTATAGACACTCCATTACCAGGGGCGGACACAGCGCTTTGATTCCCCACATGGCTACAATGTGTGAAGCCCATTTCTGGTGCCCCCGCCGTGAATCTACTGGAATATAGCTAAAAGCGGCATAAAACCAAACTCACTCACTCACGCGGTATTTGCAAGGGTTTGTATGATCCTTATACAGCCAGTCGCATGATACTTACATGTACAGCAAGTCCTGAAAAAGTCATTAAAAGTGTCATTTACTGAATGTACCTTTATGATACCACATTATATTGTACATTATTATTTATATATGTATAAAATACCACATAATTAACATAGGCGGATCCAGGGATTTTTAAAGTGTGTGTGTGTGTGTGTGTTTGTTTGTTGTCGGGGGGTGCAATGTCGTCTTTAGTCATTTTCAAAGGGGGGGTTCGCAACCCCTTAACCCCCGAACCCCACCCCTCTGGATCCGCCACTGATTAATACAATTTGTTATAACAGTTTGGGCTTGCAGTTACTATGCACTTTAATCAGAGGGGAGGTAACTGTGAAGTGACAACTGTGTGTAACAACTGTTGACGGTAGGGTGCGATTCACAGATTCTGCAGTTCTCGAACAGACCTCTTCCTGATTCCCATTTCACCACAGGCCAAGATTTTCATAAGATTCTATTTTATCAGCTGTAGAACCAGCATATATGAACGTGAACTGTGATCTGTGTAAACAAGGGATGCTAGATACACCGACCAAACCAAGAGTCTCATTCCACACGGGAATGAGACATGGTGTTCCTCGAGGAGAAAGCCTCAACAAGAACTAACATCATCACTGATATATTTTCTGCATGAGTGATTTGGTTTGTTTGTTGTTCAACGTCAACACCATGAGCATCGATCCACGCCTTGGGATACGGTGACATGTGTCAACCAAGTCAGCAAGCCTGACCATCCGATCCCGTTAGTCGCCTCTTACGACAAGCATGGGCTACAGAACATAAATTCTAACCCGGATCTTCAGGGTCGGAGTGAGTGAACCAGAAAACATTTCATGCCACAGTCATAAGAGGGGTCAAGTAAGGACAAAAAAACGCGCACACACGCACGCACGCACGCACACACGCACGCACGCACACAATGGAGTTGCTCGTCTGTTAATCAGTATGTGATGTACATACCCACTTTCGTGAACGGTGTTGCTACGGCAATGACACCATGTCTTTCTACCTGGAACAAAACCCATAGACATTAGTTGCACAAGTTGAGATGAACCCTGGATAAGGTGGACAGCGTTGCATGAACATAGATTCAGTGTATCCAGTTACATAATCATCTGTCCGTGGTAGAATTGGTCTTCAGCAACCCATGCTTGTAGGAGGCGACTAGGTGATCGGGTGGTCAGACTCGCTGACTTGGTTGACACATGTCATCGTATCCCAAATGCGTAGAGAGATGCTCTTGATGTCGATCACTAGCTTGTCTGGTCCAGACTCGATCATTTACAGGCCGCCGCCATATAGCTGGAATATTGCTGAGTGTGGTGTTAAACAAACAAACAAAATATAATCAATCATCTTTCGCGATTTTTCTTTAAGTTTGGTTCTCTGTTTGTGGCAGAAGCCGGATAGTTCAGGAGACGTCCTTGTTTCTTCAAACACCAGGTATCATCAATATTTGATATTGATTTTGTTTAATGTTAGTTTTCGTAGTTATTTAGTATTACGTTTATTACGTTAAATGTACGAATATAACAAAATGTAAACAGAATTGGAAAGTCGCTCGGATGTATGAACAGTGCACGTGTAAATTTAATCAACATTGACATTTTCTTTATTTTGTAAAACGTAATCTAGATGTTCATTACAACGGTACTGCATACAGATAATATGTCCTTTCGCCTAAGGCAAATGATCGTTTTCTTAAAAGAATTATACACTACACCTCTTGTGCTTTCCAGTTCTAAAACTTTCGAATTATCATCTGTTTGATTGGCAATCTTGCTTGACAACGTTAAAGGAATATATACCGAAAATTCGCATCACGATTTATAAAGATGTTGTCATCCATAAAGTATCTTGCCTCTATTTCCCAGTTCTGTCACGTTTAAGTTTTTCATACATACGTAAGAGTACAAGCGGGTCCGGTTATTCCGCGCAGCTGCAACAGCGTACTTCCGTAAAATCGTCTGCTACCACATTTACGCTTGAAATCTGGACATTTCTACCAGGGACTGGCTTTTAATCACTAAAGGTAAGTAAATAACAGTAATTGACAGATAAATTGACAGTTTTATGGAAATTCGTTTTATTCAGACTTCTAAACCTTTTTCTTTATTATTCATACTTGGATTTAATATGAAACACTCTTCCTTACATTGATGAAGTGATTTTTGAAAATAATCTGGCCCTAATACGCTTCCATACTTCGGATCTCCAGCTGGATGTTGTGCGCATCAGTTGCTGCGCAGAATTACCGGACAGCAATCGATGTGGTCAGAAGGCCGGCAAGGTCAACCGTATGGCATAATACAACGTTAGAATCTTATAGTCGTATTATAGTATTTTTGTAGGTTAATATGATGCATACCAGCATGTGATGTAAACGACAAAAAATAAGAGACGTTAGTTGCCGTCTCGATGCGCTTAGGTGCGCGGAATTACCGGACGGCATTGTAATGGAAAATAGGTTGGTGTATAGACAAGCTACCAATGAAAACGTTCCAACGGCCTTCTACCGTATTTGGTCAGGGGGTATTATCTTAGGCCTTAATTACTTGGTTAACGGATTTAAAAGATATATGTTAGGACGGTAGGGATGGAAAAAAAGGGAGTATGGAGATGTTATTTGCACACTTGAGTATATCCTATATGCCAGGTGCAGCATGCCAGCCAAGCAGCCTGTGGCATTACCTATCTCTCTGTTCCACAGGTAAAAGCGAATCAGTCTGACTAATCAGCTCAGAGAATAAAATATTTAAGTTGAATGGTAGGGTGTGGACCAGCAGAGATCTTACACCCACTTACAAGTACTGTTTCAGGGAATATTTAAAAGGTATCATTTACTATTTATTTTCACTTTCTTTGTTTTTATACTGTCGGCGGCATATGAAAGCAAAATATAATGTAAAACAATTTTTTATTTTTTGCATCCACTTTCTTATCATTTCGGGTCGGCGGATCCGTAAACCAAGTAATAGACAAGGCCTTATTAATAAATTATGATAACGCTATTGAGCTGCGATTTCACATTGAGGACTATATTGACGATCGAGCTATCTTTTACGTTTTATCCAATTTTGTGAATATGTATAATGTGAGGAAGAAAGAAGAAACCTTTATGGGACCACCAGGTACTGCATCTGCTGCAACTCCCACAGATCAAGCAGGCTGAAATATGAGATTGTATGTGATCCTTTAACAGTATAGAGATATCTGGCCATTAACGCCAGTATTGATAGTAGTTTACCTGTATCACGGTATATAAGCCGAGTAAAATCTCAGTCAGCCATGGACACGTACTCCTAGCTGTACCCAAGCCATTATTCAGGAATCGTGATGATCAGGGTAAGCATTGGCATTTGGCACCGATACTCGTCTTTAGACTGACGGGATCAGGTGGTCAGGCTGGGTTTCTTCCTTGATGCGTGTTAGCGAAGCCCAGTTGACTGGATCAATGCTCATGATGTCGATCACTGAATTATTCATAGACAGTCGTCATATAGCCATGTGCGGTGCAAAACAAAACAACACGCACACACACATACGCACGCACAAACACACACACACGCGCACGCACGCATGCACAAACACACACACACACACTCACATACTAAAAGTTGCTTCAAGTCAACTGCGCCATGAGAAGGCGAACGTGAAGGAAGCGCTTACCTGCCAGAACGATGATAGCGATGAGGAGGACAACTACAAGCACTGCGAGAGCAATCACGGTGTTCTGACACACGTCAGTGGTACCTACTGTTGGGACTAGAAAACCACAGCAGATGAGTATGTCTTTGCAATAACAAACCTGACACATCGGGGGAAATAATTCTTTTTGTTGATTAATAAGTATTGCCACGAAGTCATTTTCATACATTCCATATGTTCTTCAATAAATAATTTTACTATTAAATCCCAATTTTCTCAGTTTTCCTGCTATCAACATACGCTTCGTCAAACAACACACTGTCTCATATCCTAGATATTCACTAACCTAGTTTCTTAACAATACGTTTTCTCGTATACGGATAAAATATAATTTATTTAGAACATGAAACGATCTAGTGATATACATGTATTGATATACCGTTTACCTGCTGGTGGTGAGGTTGTTGTAGTTGGTGATGCTGTTTGTGTCGTCCCAGCTGAAATAAAATACCAGGAACTGAATCAGTGCCAGTACGACAGTTAATTTAGGTTTACGCTGCGTTTAGCAATATTTCAGCAATATCACCAGAATGGGCTTCACAAATTGTACCCGTGTGGGGAATCGAACCCCAGTCTGCATAGTGACAAGCGAACGCTTTAACCACTGGCATTTCCCCTTGACATCTACCCTGCTCAGTGACAATGATGAAAGATCATGCTTGAAACAAACATTTGAACAGAGTAGTTGACAAAGCTGCATGCGAAGATATTTGCTTATCATCCAAAACGCTGTTCCACCGAAGATATCGCTTGTGTGAGATCATATGATATCTCCTAGGATAGATAGATAGATAGATAGATAGATAGATAATTGAAAGGTTTATAGGTGTTGGGTAACTGGGCCCAGTTACACCTTGCCCATCAGAAAGGTTTGCTAAGTTTCTACATTTTTATAAAGTAGTTACGGTGTCTCATGCTTTGATGTAAGCAAGAATGACATTCTGAACATCATTGCGAGTGATATTACTTGTACACAACAGTCCAGTCAATGGGATGTCAATATTAACCGCTATCAAAGATTTCACCATCGCCTTACGTTGAGTTACATATTTTTGGCAAATGCAGTAAAAATTGAGCCAATTCATCTAGCTGATTACACACTGTGCAGGAATTTTATTATTAATAATATTTAGATATGCACCAAGACCACAATGCCCAAGACGAAGTCTGGTTAAAGGAAACTCTTCTCTACGATTGTTTCTGGATAATTTTGCGGTAGCTACAAAAGGCTCGATGCCAATAAGATGGCGTCCTTTTAAGGATGAGGTCCATCCTGTTGCCATTTCGCTTGAGCATGGGTCTTACTGACGGTGAATAGGAGATTTTGTTTTGACAGTAGATTTTGTACAAATGCCCTGACAATTTGATGACATCACAATGCTATGACATCGCTGCACTGCAAGTCTAATGGTAGTTCAGTGTTGAGAGTACATCTTTCGTTGAAAACTAATTAGGAGATAAACCTAGTGTGTTTGAAAATCAGAGACATGCTTTACTGAATTGATGGCGACTAAATATTTCAATTGAAACCTCACTTCAAACACACTAGGGTTATCTCCATTCTACCATGACCCGTTTAAAATCGAACTTCCTCGCTCTGCGGAAGAC
>VKKT01001543.1:166617-177934 GCA_008038995.1 Haliotis laevigata | reverse complement strand
ATAGTCGTGATGTTATGATAGCTCTGTGTAACAGGATCCTGGACAATATGAGTGAGTGAGTTAAAATGTAGTCACTTTGGCAATATTTCAGCCATATCGTGACTAAAACAACATATATAATAACACTAATTAACTGGACAATATGAACCGTCGGCTTACGATAGTCGTGATGTTATGATAGCTCTGTCTAACAGGATCCTGGTCAAAATGTACCATGGGCTTACTATAGTCGTGATGTTAAGATCGCTCTGAGGAGCGGGATCCTGGACAAAATGTACCATCAGCTTACGATAGTCGTTATGTTACGGTTCACCAGTAGAACGGAATACCTGACAATACTGTTTAGGTCGAGATGAACCTGTTCGAGTAATTTTAGGTTTCACCCCGATTAGATACGATATTCTGGATGTTGTATAATCGATATTATATTGTGTGGCAAACGACATAACGCATGTGCTTATCGTGGATATTGTGCCAAAAACTGGTACATATCACCATAATATGCCGTGGACGTATGATGTCACGTGGCTCTATTTGTTCTTCTCTGAGTGTGTTGGCATAGAGAGAGACATGCAGCTGTCAAAGTGCTATAATCTTCTTGTATTTCTTTTTCATCCAACAGCATATGCAAATACCCCCAGTTTCACACCAAATCCTCCACGGTTTGAAGTGCCTGTGCTCAAATTCACACATAGGAAATATATACACATTAACTACCTTAAAAATTAGGTTTCGCAAACTAAGAAACATTCAAAGAACTCCACCGCAGCGCTTTCACTCAAACGCATTCTCTCCATCAACGCTACAAATAAGCGGCGTGTACGAGAACGAACACGGCGGACTAAAGCGCCTCGTCTCACCAACACCGAAACCTTCAATCTCGTCCCGACATACAGATAGCAGCGCCCGCAGATAACTCGACCCTCCCCTGTTCCCTGATTGACATAAATCCATCTCCCACGTCCCCTACCGGAGATTGGAGCACCCCAGGGGTAGCGAGGGCCCGGCGCCACACTCCGACCCGCTTATTGCCTCGACGG
The DNA here is from genome assembly GCA_008038995.1 of Haliotis laevigata. Lineage (NCBI taxonomy): Eukaryota > Metazoa > Mollusca > Gastropoda > Lepetellida > Haliotidae > Haliotis > Haliotis laevigata. The sequence goes on along the minus strand of VKKT01001543.1, from coordinate 176,894 downwards.
TAGTCGCGGAACGCCAGAGAACTCTTCTTGAAGATTACTCTCGACACGTGAGGGGCGAGAGACGGCCGTAGCAGGACTGTTATCGACTGCTTGTAAATATTCTCGCCTACAGCGTGCTAATCGAGTAACTACCCTCGCTTGACGGGCGATAGCGGGAATGCGGGTTGGGGAGGGGGAATGGGGGGAGGCTGGAGAGTTTATGTTTCAGTGGCGGGCGTGTGGGAGGGTGCATGCCGGGCGGCCGTTTCCGATGGTTGTAAGTTTATGGCCAGTCCGGGCGGCCAGTATGTGTTTGGGTTAGATATAGCAACTGTGGTGATGTAGGGTACGAGTAGCGATATAGTTGATGAATATTTGCGGAATGTCATTTCCTATTTAATAGTGTTTACGTGGTGTGAGTGTGGGGCTTGTTTTAATTGAGCTGGCTTAGTGAAGGATTAAAACATTTCGCTCCCAATGGAAAGCATTTGGCGTTCCGGTTCGGAAAATACCGATGTGTTTTTACTCACGACATGAGAAGAGGTATGGGTGTTAACTGCTTTAGGAGAGAGAGAGAGAGAGAGAGAGAGAGCATTGTTACGTTGACATTTCCATGGTAACCATAACTAAGTTTATACCACTGAGTGATCTACGAACTAGATAATCCATTTCAAGCTCAAAGGATGGGGGGCACTATTTCGGCGCCTTCTGAAGTGCAACAGAGTCCTGACATCAGAAACATAAACGAGAAAAGCTAAACGGCAATTGACATCCAATCCATTCACAACATATCGGGCGTTTTACTTCAGAAATGTACACCTCGGAAGAAACGCGCCGCCATTTTTAAAAATATTACACCACGTTTCTTTCGCGGAACAGAAAAGACTGACGACAGTTTGATCACCATAGAACCTCAATGCCTGTAAAAATGTTCATTTTTGACAAAATTTGATTGTCCTTGTTCTAGCTCTGCTTCCACAAATGGGTCTTGGTTTTCTTGCGAATACGGTGAGCAGGTGTTGTTCTACACTGTCGTCAGTTGTTTCGCAGCTTTACTCGGCAGGGAATGGCGAACTTCGGCGAAGACAAACGGGTGGCTCGGTCGTCTTTGACTCTACAATCCGAGTTGCGTCCCTTAGTCCTGCCAGAATCCAGTTATTGTAGATTCAAATCCCGGTTCGTTATGATTATGTTTCTTGGCTTGTCAGCACCATACTCCTTTAAAGGGTGTCTCAAACCAGCATGGACGTTCCTTCCACATCAGCCCGGCACGTAGTGCTATATCTAAAATTGTGTTTAAAACAGTGTTAAACTAAATTCACTCATTAACTCACAATCGATAATCAACGCCGTCGATGTCCAATGATACACAACCAACATAATCTCACATTTTACTTCTCGACCCTCAGTGTGAGTGAGTTATGGTGGTCTTAAGCCACTTTGAAAAATATCCAGAAATATTACGGATAGAGGGCTTCACACATTATACCCTTATCAGGAATCGAACTCGGTTCTCCGTCTTGACGAGCAAACGCTTTAAACACTGAGCTACCCCACCGCCTCGAACGACCCTCAATGTAGTCGAAGCGGATAAGTCGGCCAAGTTGTCGTAACAACGCCTACGCATCACTTATGCTTTGCACCCACGTTACGGGCGGTGGGGTAGCCGAGTGGTTAAAGCATTCGCTCGTCGCGACGGAGACCCGGGCTCGAATCTCCACATGGGTACGTATACAATGTGTGAACCCCATTTCTGGTGTCCCCCGCCGTGATATTGGTGGAATATTGCTTAAAGCGACGTAAAACTAAACTCACTCACTCAGTCCACCCACGTTACCCAGACACGCTGTATTCAGCCAGTAACTGACATCATTGCCATACACTCTCTCTAACCTGCACCATGGAGGACGTATTATTCCGCGGGGGCACCAAAGTGGTTTTGTTGATGCGTTCCGACAACCGTGTCTTCGAGAATAGGGTTCGATTTTCAAATTGGATGCAAATCGTGCATACTATATCTGGAGTTCTCCTGTAAGATCGAATATCAATGTTGCTTCAAGTATAAGTCCTTCCGTACTACTCAACTATCTCCGACTGGACAAACCGGATACTTCATGGCAGCTCGGCTATGCATGGATCGTTACCTTATATTTGAACGTCCACGCGCTCTCCACGCGCTTTCACAAGCAGACAAGTAACGTCTAACAATGGCCCTCACAAAATATTCTTATGTAGGAATCGAACTCCGGGAGGCAAACACTCAGCCCATTGACCAATTCTACCGATCGATATTTTGGTATTCGTGCCATTTCCCTTGAACGTTGATCGCCGCTGTATAGCTGAAATATTACTATTGACCACAAACGTTTAACTCACGCACTCGATAATTGACTTTCTATATAATATTGTATATGTACTCGCATGGCAGGAAATCAATCTATACGGAACGACGGGGGTGGATTGAGGTAAATGTTGTCGCCTTCAAGTCTCCATGTTGTCAAGCCGTTGCTGTGTCCCTTAATTGTGCCCAGATCCGCTGGTCGTTGGTTTGGGTGAGTGAGTGAGTCTAGTTTTACGCCGCACTCAGCAATATTCCAGCTATATGGCGGCGGTCTGTAATAAATCGAGTCTGGATCAGCCAATCCAGTGATCAACAGCATGACCATCGATCTGCACAATTGGGAACCGATGACATCGTTGGTTTGAAGTAACATGGCGTATCATCTCCTAGTCTGCATATGTTCATCGTTCTTCGACAGATCTTTACTCATGGTTTCAACCACTGGTTTGGCGGATCCGGATCATTAACCAATCGTCGTAATAAAGCTACTGTTAAATGAGGAGTACACATATACGTTTACTACCATTCTTTAATGAGTGTAGCCTGAATGATTGTACGTTGAACATCCGGGTTCCATCCCCTGCTCGGAAACAATGGTATCCCCCGTCGCGATGCCCTTGTTATGACGTAGATCACGGCGTATATCGGACCCACCCACTCCTCTTATACTGGGTGACCTTTCCGCGACAGCCGGAGTGGTTAATACCAACCCAATTACTACTCAACGTCGTTTATGAAACATGACTGACAGTTTTCCGACATTCACCGTTGATTTGTTCATGGTATACAACGGCAATTGATGCAGAAAGACTCGTGTTACTTAAAACTACTTTAAAAGTTGTTCATCTACCGAAGAGATTATACACAGGATATGGGGGTTAAAGTAGTCCAGTTAATGGCCTAGGAAGTTTATAATTAGCAATCATCTTTAACGTAGTGAACAACTTCAACAACAACATTACCGAGTCATTTCTTACCGGAGATTGGCGAGTCCGGCCGAATGAGGAAGAAGTGTTATGTTGAAAATATGGAAGTATTAAATGAAACGGATTGTGGAGAGAAGTGATATACAGTTAAAATCTCATGCAAGTGCAAGTGAACGATTTTCGTGACTGCAATTCAGCAAACTAATTACTTCGTACCGAAGGTTGTACTTCGGCCAAAAAACTCACGTCCAGTTTTGTTTTCCCGTCGTACCCAGAACACCTGGTGGACACTTGGAGGAAGTACTAACAGCTCAAGTTTTTTGAGTGTTTTAAGTATACTCGATGGGTTTCATTAACGATTTCAGTGAACAGTGTAGTAGTTAATTCGAAAGTAATGACAGTGTACTGGCGTTTTTGAGGACACGTTTTCCCTACTGATTATGTTATTCCAAACAAACTGTCCAAGAAAATTGTTGAATCTAAAAAAAAGCCCCAAAAAGGTTTATATTTATGTAGTCTTTATATCCTTCGTATTTTCTTTGTCTTTTTTAAATGGTCATGAACCTCTGTTTGTAATCATCAGAAGCGTTCGTCTCGTGTGCTATCGTTCTCAAGCGAATACCAAAGACAAAAAATGCAGAACTAAAGAGCGTGGGCATGTCTACTAACAGGCCTTCATCAAACTCCCCCATTCCCTTGGCAACAGTTATTTACCTCGGCTTTGAATGTACATTTAATATATCTTGAAATAAACACCGCCAAGAATAAACGCCCGATATGAGTCGCTGACTGAAGTTACACCGATCCTAGCGTGCCAGTAGGGACTTGACGTCAACCTAAGCGAGATATGGTTCATTTGGGGCATTTCACAAAATACATGAGGATACGTGAAGAAATAAACGTCCTTATGTTTATTAAAATATTTACGGTATAAGTTTATGTGAACAACTGGTAGTCATTCATGGGGGTGTATTTACGCTCCAGCCAAGTGTACTTGCTGAAGCGCAAACGGGGTGAAAAGAGGTGTGTTCATATTTAGGTTAATTGAAATCGGTGTTGTAGTAAGTATTGCGCTAACCATCTTGACGACGCCACACATAAATTAAAATAGAAAAACTCCACAAATGTAATATTCTACCTTAATACGGTCGTGAAACATACAACGGTATGATCTGAAATTCATTTCGAGACACGTTAATACCCACATTACAAATGCATGTAATAAAAAAATAATAAAGGTAATTACATTTCTGTCTGGAGGCCGTGAACATGCAGTCATACCGACATACTATTTATCATTTTTATAAGTGAAAATTCAAAAGAAAAGTGGGTAATCAAAAAGAAGCGACCGAGATATTAAGCTTTCTCTTCACAGCGCAACGCGGCACGCCCGCTAGCTATAGTCACGACGCTGGTCCCTTTAAGAGACGGAGCGCCGGTCCGCGCCAGCACTCCCAATCCGGATCAATTTTTTCCGGGCATTGCCAGTAATACCAGCGCCGTCAATAACGGCCGTAGCGTGTCGAGGTGCCGATAGTCTCTTTCTCCGCTACCCATCAATCAAGAAAGGGGCGTGGATGATTGTGGGTCACTACTTTCCTAGGCGATATTTATTCCATCGATGCACGCACGGAGCAGACCGGTAATTCAGCGACCCACGAGAGAACGAAGGCCCGCCCGCTCGACCGCCCGCCCCGTTGTGTCTACCAGCTCTCGTGTATCCGTGGCCCATGCATGAAAGGGGCTTCGGCTGAGAAGCTCGCTATTGACAGTGCTAGGAGCTTCTAATGCCTTTATCGAACCGCCAGCGCGACGTGGGCAAAATGCGCGTAAGTGGTATTTGAAAACCAAGGGACGCCACCACTGTCGCGAAATATTCAATAGTATCAAAATTAGCGTAACACGCTGCGCTTGGTTCATCCTGGCGGGATAAGAAGCCGAGAGGGTTTTTTCCTGCGACAGGACATGTGCTAGCCATATTTCATTTCAACGCTTTCCTTAAATCCTCTGTAACTTAGCGATTTATGACAAGCGTTCTAGTAGCCGCGCAGTGCTCACGCACGGAGAGATCCTATTTTCGTTAGTCTCCGTTCTTACTTTACCAAATGCGAATATTTAAAATCTAATCAATCAGCGTTCATGAAACAAAGAGAAATGGGAATATTTCGGTCCATATCATGATAATCGTGCCTTACAAATCTAAAAGTTCGAAAAAAAAGAAGCATCAAGCCCATTTTTCCTGCCCCATAAAGACGTAACGAGATGGCGAGCTACTCGTGGTACGGTTTGGATATTAGATGACTGTTTAAAGCATATAAGCGTTACCCATATTACCGAAACACACCCTTGCCTGACTGGCTTTTCAATTTCTGAGGCAGATTGACTAAGACGTAAGTCCCGTTCAAAAAGTATTTAGCATAAGAAAAGTTAATTGCCCCATAAAATTTACCACTACACCACCATATAAAGATGACAGTTTGATTTATTGTGTTTCGTTTGTTGTTCAATATTGAATTATGTATATATTTAAAGATAAAGTACATTTAACCACTGCAGCTGATTTGAAACAACGAATCTGCTTTTTATCGGTAAGGCTGCGGAAGTCTCCGTTTCTGATGTTTTCAGTAGATGATATATACAACAACACGGATGGTCATATTAATACTCTTAAAAAAGTCAGGAATACTCGTAAATAATAGTAAACTTTCACACTGTAACAGATCGTAGTTTCCAGAAATGCTTGGTTGATAATACTGAACAATAATAACGAACACACTAGACCTGGTAGTGAAGAATGGCAGTAGGTGTTCTGACCACCAGCGATCTTGAAGGAGGCAGGAGAAAGATAATGAGAAAGATGGCGTTGTTTACCAACAGCGGGTAATACCGCAATGACTCATTGCCTCAGCAAGGCATACTACGTACAAGTCTCCAAACGACGCTTTGATGGAGTCTGTCCCACTCCTCTATTATCGCCCGACCAAGTTCAGCCAATGTGACGACCCAATGATGTTCACGCACGCTTTTTTCTATCATGTCCCCAACGTGTTCAGTATACGTCAGAGGTCAGACTCCTATGGATGTCCTGCTGCTCGAGGTGAGAACTGATGATTCGTGCATGGTCTTCACAGGCTTTGTCGTACTGAAAGACAAAACGCTGACCCAACCGCCCTGCAAATGGGACGCAAAATGATGTCAACGTGTTCTCCCGCTAGTACTGTCCACTGAACCTTCTTGCAAAAGTGAGTGAGTGAGTTTCGTTTTACGCCACACTCAATATTCCAACTATATTGCGGTGGTCCGTAAATAATCGAGTCTGCACCAGTCAGTCCAGTGATCAGCACCATGAGCATCAATCTACGGTATTGGGATACGATGACATGTGTCAACCAAGTCAGCGAGCTTGACCACCCGATCCCGTTAGTCGTCTCTAACGACAAGCATGGGTTCCTGAAGACCAATTCTAACCCGGATCTTCATGGGTGCAAAATGCTGAGTAGGAATCGTCTTAGAGATGCCATACCATGTGAACCGATACACCTGAGTTTTCTGGTGGACATCACCTTAACGTTCATTTCTACGTCGCCAGACAGGACCACGAGTATCAAAGAAACGGAAAGTGAATGTGGACGCATCTGAAAACATGACAAGTGACCGGCGAGGATTCCCATGTTCCATCTTTGTGTATACCATTCAGTGAGCGCGTGGATGAACTTCATGTAGACGGTTTTCAGTTGTCTGTCCCGTAACTTGCTCTCAATTTTTTTAAGTAGCCTGATATAAGTTTATGGTGATTGGTGTCACCGTTGGAGGGTGATTTCGTACAGCCTAGTTTCGGATCAATCTATCCTGTTGTCTTCTTGACCTGGGACCGCTGTACGGGTTTGATCGTCAGGACTTTGGGTTTGTTGGTACCTATTCTATGATCTGCTTATCACGGATTTTAAAACATCGAAGGTTATAATAACTGTGCTCTGACCTCCATCAGTTCCCGGACTACCAGCAGCCGGTAGACAATCCGCACAGCTCAGACGCCGCATTCCTAATTCACTCGCTAACAATGAATGACATCAAGTATACAACCGTATAATAAGTAGAATCAATGAGATGGACACAGATAATGGTCCACATAAATTAATCCGCCTTCTTTGACCGTGCCAAATATACCACTGACGTAAACACGTGTGTGGCGCTCGTGCGTGTTGCACGTGCAAACTATCTCACGTGTTTTAGTGTTAAATTGTACTAAGGAACACGTTCATGCGTACGATGTTGAGCTCATGTTTGTTATAACACTTGGCACTGACATTTATATTTCATGATCCCTTCCTTTTTTCAAGAATGTGCTATATCACGTCTAACATGCTACCGTCAAGAACGTACACATACGAGTCATTGACGTCATGACGTCAAAGGTAACCTGTCACTTTCCATGGTGACGGTTGACAAGACATGAAGTGCCCATTTATTTGAGTGGCCTCTGTTTGTTTCACATAGTAAGTCTACGTGTGTATGCGTGTGTATGCGCGCGCGTGTGTGTGATGTCAGCTTCAAGATTGATTCTTTCACACAACATGCATTCTCTCGTTCACTGTATATCAGTATTTGTAATTCCGAAGACTCAGAGGTTTCCACCGATTGCTTTGTCAACTACAGACTCACATGTTCACCCTGGCAGTCTTCACTAATACAGTATTTGTATATTTGGTTCTCCGTTTACGTGCTGCGTAGATGTGATCTCGCGGCGTGGTATCATTTGGCCGCAATCTGTTGTACTTCCAAGAACACGTGCACTGCAGCTGTTGAAGAAATGCGAGGACAGCGATACCTTTTGTCGGACCAGCAAATTGCTGTAAATTGGGGTATAATGTATATGATGAAGTGTGTTTTTTTCATTGCTTTACAGTACATGTGACGTATAATTGTAACAATGTAAATGCGGAGGGAATATTTAAATAAGAACGAAATCCTTGATGTCACGTGATACAGACAGTGAACCCGCCATTATTTTAGATGATAGATATAAATGACAGGGAGATGTAATATGAGAGGGGAAAGTGGATCCCTATCTTCTACTGGTAAGTTAATATTCCACAGATATTGAGGCATTGTTGACATCTGAAATGCATCACACTCCACATTGCACGTTGCACATTTGTGCACCAGATGGACATTTCCCTGTGAAAATATCTCCGTCAACCTGCTCTCGTCTTTTATTTCACCGTTTTTTTTGCTTTATGTCGTACTCAGCTATGTTTCTTAAATATACTTGCGACCTGTTAATATTCGTGTCTTGAGCAGCTGGAGTAGAGATTGATATTATGAGCATCGATCCACTGATTCTAGGACACGTTGCCCACCAGATCACCGAGTCTGACCAGACAATCCAGTGATCAACAGCATGATCATCGATCCACTGATTCTAGGACACGTTGCCCACAGGTCACCGAGTCTGACCAGACAATCCAGTGATCAACAGCATGACCATCGATCCACTGATTCTAGGACACGTTGTCCACAGGTCACCGAGTCTGACCAGACAATCCAGTGATCAACAGCATGATCATCGATCGACACAATTGGGATACGATGACATGATGGCAGTCAATCGGGATTATTCAAGTATATTTGCCACAATGAGATGGGTATGATGTACATTAGAGTATCGAGGATTAAAAAGGCTAGACTTGAACAAGTCTCACAGGTAATAAATAATAGTTTTAATTTCTGCAAGTAAAATTAAACGGCTGGCGTCGTTGTTGCATGGTTGGTTGGTTGATTGGTTGAACATCGATCTACGCAATTGGGATACGTGTGTCAACCAAGTCAGCGAGCCTGATAACCGATCTCATTAATCGCACCTTATAACAATCATGGGTTGCTGAAGACCAATTCTAACCCGGATCCCCACGGGAAGATGACAATGGTAAAGCAAGACATTGGGCACAGACAAGTATCGCTTTAAAGTGAGCTAACGTGAGGGTAATTTAATGTTAGACCTATATGAACATTCACTTCCTATGAAAGAGTGAGTGAGTGAGTGGACTCCGCTGTTAACAGTAACCTCGTGATGTCACTACGTGTCAGCGTAATGGTGGAGGAGTGAATGTGTTTAGTTTTACCCCGCTTTTGGCAATATTCCAGCAATACCACGGCGGGGGACACCAGAAATGGGTTTTACACATTGCACCCATTTTGGGAATCGAACCCGGACATTCGGTGTGACGAGAGAACGCTTCAACCACTAGGCTACCCCACAGCCCGTAATGGTGGAGGAACATTCGAAGGGATGCAAGTCTTATACCCAAGTGCAGGGATGTGGGGAAGACAAAATATAATCAGGCGATTTCTGCTGTTTACGACCTTTACAGAACGAGGAGATGTCGTCTTGTTACGCGTATATGCATACAAAATGACCCTTCTCCGTCTCTATGTTGATGAAACATTTCGCTTCCCAAAGGAGGACGTCTGATGCTAGCATAACACATAAATATGAATCTGCGTCACAGTAAGCAATAAAAAAAAGAAGCAAAAAAAGCAAACGAAAAGAAACAAGAATCTCAACTAGCGACAGTGCGTCCCACGTGCGTCTCTCGAGCGAATTGCCTGAGCTCTCTTTAGCAAAGCATTACAACTGCTACAGCTGACATTTGATATGCACATCATTGACAACGTTACTCGATATGTACATTCTGATCTGCATCTTGGAAATATAGCTGTCTGACACAGCAATAAATTCGAAATTCAATATTTATTATACATATACATGAATTATCCAATGTCCACGGTCGGCTCGTGTACGGAAGGCTTGAGCACATTCATTGGTTAAGTGTGTACACGCCTGTTGACACTTCGTCGTGCCAGAAAAGGTTGCAGCTGACAATGTCTAGATGGGGAGACTGCATGATGTAGTAACTGTAGAGTGCACCAGGAGACACCTCGGAAATATGGACACTTATAACGTTGCGATGACTTTCAAAGTAGAATCAGTGTTCTCTGAATGGAAATTGTTCTGAGAACGTGTGTGAATT
>VKKT01001543.1:69280-81837 GCA_008038995.1 Haliotis laevigata | reverse complement strand
GTTATTCGTTATTCGAAAGACGAATAACGAAACACGAACCCGGTGCTAACTTCAGGCTGCTGCCTCTACCGGTGATATGAACCGGATCAACGTCTATGTGATATAGACTTGCATGTACATTTGCAGACTTGCACAAAACAACATCCACCCATCCATCCAGTAGTACTTGAATCTGTGTTTTTTGAGTTGAAGCAATAATAATCATCGTCATCATCTGGTGCCATCACTGAATCTCAGTGATATATTCAAACCTTTTCATTACTTTTTTGCCTTTACATCTTGTGGAATCTGTTTCGGACGACGATAGGTACGTATACTGTTATATATATTTGCTTTGGAGGCATAATTTTGTCTCGTTACGATATGGCTGAAATAAGGCCGATGTGACGATAAATTTTAACTCACTCACTCACATTCGGCAGATAATCGAGAGTGAATATTCTCGGAAGTTGACGTTTGTATTTAAATGAATATTTATATCGTTCCATCCTACATCCGACCTATTATCTGAAAATAAATTGCATTCAAAAGTATGTCTGTGAGTAATTCCGCATGTACAGAAGCACTGGTTGGCATGTTTCCTGTTCCATGTCGGCTAAACAACGTACGACTGGACATCTGCAGTATTGCAAAGCAGTTTTCATTTATTCATCTCGCCGTGATGAATATGATCTCATCGGTAGGTTACAGTTTACATTTCTCGACTGCAACAATACAACGCTGTGACATAACCATTCCAGGAGCCCTGCCTGCTTCCCTCCAACCATTGTCAATTTCTTGTCGATTTCAAACGCGACCGTTGCGCGACTAATCAATTTCAGACAAATCGAAATGAAGAATTTCCTGTCATTCACTCTACAAACTAGGAAATCTTCGTCATGTGGTGCCTCATTTACACCTTTGTCAGCTGCCTGGACTTAACTTCCGCTGATCGATAGACTGGTCTCCCCTGACCAGCCACGTCAAGGAATCGATGTTGAGACAGGCTCCCAGTTTACATGAATCTAGTTGGACTTGTTTACTTTCGTACGTACACAGATTAACGGCATTCCAGGGACGCACGCACACAGTATTAATATAATCCCCACGGTTCTACCTAATACATGAGTGAGTAGTATTTTAAGCCGCTTTACGCTCAAACGCTTGCGAGATAATACGAAAAACAACCACACACTCGATCCATGCAATGATATTCAAATCTAGTATTTATTAAGAGCCGGATGCATCGCATGTTTCTGAGTTATTTCAAATGTATGCGGCATGATCCTTAGATATGCCAAAGATAGGCTCCTAACCAGGTCAGCCTAACCTGTATGGCCAAACGGATAGGGCGTTCGATCTCTGATCAGAGCGTCCGTTGTTCGAATCTCATCAAAGGCCTCTGAAATGGCCCTCCCGTGTCCAGGCTTAGACTGTTTGGCCAAACGTACAAGGCGTTCGATCTCTGATCAGAACGTCTTTTGTTCGAATTCCATCGAAGGACTCTATCACTATCACATGACCGAAATGCCATTCATTCGTTCACAAAGCACTGTATGTAGATACAACCAGAGACCATATAATAGATTATTATTATATGATCTCTGATACGACTAACGCTACTACAGAGTTCAAGTCCGCCTGAAGGATGAAGTTGAAGTCGGAACGATGCTGCAGGTCAGCGTTGTTGGTGCCTCATCTGTCAACAACAGTTATATTGTAACTCATAGAGATAACAAGTGGAATGAGAGACGCCCTTGTCGAGTCAAACAGGGATTAGTCTGATGTAGTATGGATCCCGTTATCTCCAACCTAAAGAGATCAAAGGAACCGTTTGAGATAACGGAATTGTTAGGGTACAGTTAATGACATAAATAACACGAATGCTTTGAGGAAATTTGAGGAAGCCGACATGAACGGCAGACATACCCGGTTTCGGAACAACGCGAGTCGATGACCTTCAGAAGGGTGGGAGCAACATAACAAATGATACTTTCACCCTCTGCCTTTGCAGTTTCAATGAGCGCTGCGCTTTTAGTAACCATGGTAATTATATTATATGTAAAACCAAGTTCATGCTGAAGCTTTAAGGTAGCAGCTTTGACACATTTCCATGTACGAATTCATTGCTACACCAGAACCCACACGTTCCCCGCTCTGTGGAAATGACGTTAAGGTTTGGAATCAACCTGAGCGTGATGGCGCATCTTGTCCAAAACTCTGACAAACGGGCTTTGTTATGTTCTGTAATGAAGAAGCGGTTAACCAAATTAGCTTTCCTAGTCGGGACCTGGGAACCACGACTGTTCCGCACAGTCTAAAAGAGACAACGTGTAGCCTAGGCGACTAAACGCGTCGGGTTTAATTTGAATTGAGGACGGTGGCTAGGGTAGGCTGGCCTGCGTAAATACCTAAAGGTCTAATTACTGCCTCAATTGGGTGCAAATGGTCACTTAGCTCTTATCAGTCAAATCCCAGTGCGACAGACAGTAAAGGGAATTTTACTTGAGGTTTAAAGTGGCATCATGGTCTACTTGAGGTGGTTGTTATAGTGAGCGAGGGTTCCGATTTGGTCTGTGTCTACCACGTGACCACGTGACTGGACGAGGAAACCAGTGCATGTAGCAGACATGTGTGCCGCTAGGTGGCGCGACAAGGATACTGAGGAGACAGATCATTAAGCGTTCTACAATCCTCGATTTCATTCCCAGACAGTTGGTATTCACATGTGGAAATTAATTATTCAGAATTTAATAAAAAAAGATTGAATCTCTGTGCCTGGCCTGTGCTTATATGATCGAGTCGGAGGACGTGTCAGAGACAGAGACACAGGTATAGGCTGGCAATACACAGGCAGGTACAGGCTGGCAAAACACAGGCAGGTATAGGCTTGCAATACACAGGCAGGTATATGCTGGCAATACACAGGCAGGTATAGGCTGGCAATACAAAGGCAGGTATAGGCTGGCAATACACAGGCAGGTATAGGCTGGCAATGCACAGGCAGGTATAGGATGGCAAAACACAGGCAGGTATAGGCTGGCAATACACAGGCAGGTATAGGCTGGCAATGCACAGGCAGGCAATGCACATGCAGGTATACGCTGGCAATAAGTATTTATACAAGACAATACACAGTATTGAAAGAAGTGGTAAGAACATACAAAGTTAGAGTTATTCTGTCTCACAGTCCCTGTCCCACATTATTTCCCCTACTGCCACCTCCCCCCCCCCTTGCAATGTTTAAGCCCTAAATGAAGCAAGTCTAGATTCCTCAGATTCAGGATTTCCCATCTCACTGGGGCTCCTTTTCAACTTAAATGGGTTTATTTGTTACCATCTAAATGATATATATTCAGCGACTAATCGCTAGTTTACCTTCATGTTTACAACTGTATTTAGTCCTAGTTAGTTTATATAGTTTGTACCCTGACAAAAAGATGTTCTGTACAATAAATATTCAGAGAGAGAGAGAGAAAGAGAGAGAGAGAGAGAGAGAGATAGACACACACAGAGAGAGACACAGAGAGATACTAACACGTAGCGACACACACACACACACACACACACACACACCACCATCATACATAATACAGAGTGTTGGAGGACACCCCTTAAATGAATCTCCGCTGTAGTGGAAAATGTTTTGACGTCTCCATGTTTCTACCGTTACAGAAATTTCCCAACATTTCAGAAGTTGCCTCTACAAGACGAGTGTGCAACGTGCGGGTACTCTGTCATCTTCTCTTGGATTCAGAGGTTCCGGGGAGTCTGCTACTGCCATTTCCGACCTCCTGGTTGTCTCCAGAAGTACTATTTATCACCCAGGCTCAAGGATACACCTGCACAATCGTATGATGTGCAGCACTTTGAAACTGTCGTCAAATTACACGATAGATAACTATTTCCGTGACTTTGACCTTCACACCAGCCGGTCAGTACCAGTCGAAGTCACAATCAGTCGTGACCAACTGGTGTCATTATGTCAACTCTCTGAGGGCTGTTGTGATGTATGTATGTGATTATTCTCAAGTGTGCGTTCTAGAATGTGCATCTGACATTTGTGTGGAATATGTCATGGGTCCTTAACTTACTAAAAAGGAAGATATCTTCATACTCTACCCCTCAATCTCTAGAACTTATATACACACGCACGCATCTTGCATGGCATATATAGGCGTGGTCATATGTCTAATGCAAAAGGGGAGTGATTAACAGCTTAATCACTTTAGGAGTTGACAATAAAGATACTTACAGTTAATTTTTAAGCCCACGTATTCACGCTTTCAAACCCATAACACTTCACAAGTGTCCAGTGGCGAGTGTCGGCTTGGCGAACTTGGCGTATGTAGACGGATCATGTCAAACTGTACACCACAGTAACTGAATCCATGGCTATTATATTACCAACAATTCTTGTCAAATCGTTTCAAAGCTGAATTTGGCCAAGAGAAGGACGTTTTGATAAATATAGTTCCACATCCTGAGTAAGAGAGTGTTCATAAATATTGATTCAAACCAGGCTGTGGAGTCAGTATGAAAAGATAGCTAGAAATTATCACACCGTCCCCACTACCCTAAAAACAACATGAACTCACAACGAGCGTCCAGATTATGTATTCGCCAAGATTTTAAGGAATTAAGGTAATTTAAGTGACCCATGAATGATAATCTGGTGGATTATAATCTCAAATTCGTAATTCGAAACACCCTGATCCCGTTCTCTACCACAGCTTCATTCCGTGACGTCACCAACTGAATCTCTCTTCCCAGTAATTTCGCACTGTATTTTCTCCGCTGTGTGATTTGATACAACGACAATTGCTAGCGTCGCATATTTCGAATCGGAAACAATATATATAGCTAGAATGCGGAATCGGCCCAGGGCCCGTTCCACAGTGCGATCCCAGCACTACGACCGACGGGGTTGGGATTTAATATAGAGACTAGATGCTTTTCAACTGCTCTGGATGCTTTTAAACTGCTCAGATACTCAGATACTTTTACCGTGAGCCTATGCACAACATCTTAAAACCCACCCTTGCAAGAACGTATTTTCGTGGAGGACAGTTATATATTTCGTTTTAGGATTTATCAAAATTTCACGTTTTCGACAAACTTCCAGGCCTCCATTTTGAATATCAACGACTAATTGCGGTAGTTATAGCGTTAAGATCGCTTTGTAGGACGGACCCAAGGGTACTGATATCACCCAGAGATGATACTGACAAGACTGATGGAGGTGATATACTGCAAAGGTCCATACACAGTGTCGATAGTGGTGGTATATATATATATATATATATTTGATAAAAAAAGTATTGTGTCATCTTTGCTGATGGACATCTTAGATTGCTTTTTTCAGGACAAAATCAAACAGCAGGGGTCGTGCAGAACATCCCGTGTAAACGGTACATTGCCCCTCAGTTTAGAATATTATGTCTTCGGATCGAGACGAAGAAGGACGTATGGTGTTCCTGTTATTTTTTAAATGTCGCACAATTTAATTGCTGCTTTTGTCTTAAGTGCGGGTAGTCTGGTACTCTAAGCGTTCGCTCGTCACATCAATCACCTGTTTCGATCGTATACATCCAATGAACCCATTCACGTGTGTCCTGCCAAAATGAAGCTATTGTTAGTGAGAGCATCATATATTCTCTATCAACACACACAAAACATTAAATAACATGTATCTTTCAATATTTTTGGAGACTTTTGTAGCTTTATTTTACTGAATTTCCAATTATTGTTAGATTACAGACGGAGCGGCGTTAACACAAGTCACTCTTTATTTCTAGTAATTAAGTCATGTGTCTTAGCGCAGATGTAAATGCGGCAGTAGTGATTACGTCTTGGTTTAGTTCCACGAAACTTATATGAATGAATTAAGCTCATTCTTTGTCTCTCCCGACACTGGCAGAGAGCTGAACACTGCACCAAAGGGCATTAACTCACTCATTCACGGCAGGCAATGCGCATTGTTTAAATGTCACTATCGAATCCATCACAACCATCTATCCATAAGTCATACACCTTACCCCGGACATGGCCAACCAGGATCACTGAGGTAGATTTAATAGATGTTTTTTTTTTCTCCGTCCCTCATTACAGTGGTTCCAACTTATCTTCAACAAATTTCTAGTTTCACATAAAATGTAAAAATAAACCGCCAAACGGATAAATTACAAAGGAGCTCGTCCCCAAGGAATATTATCAAGTCACGAATCAGAGTCACTCTCCACACCAGCGGGCCGGTCCTATTTAAGACATAATTATGCATAACCCACTAACTGACAATAGAGGGACGACAGGAGATACGGGTGGCGATAAGACAACCAAATAAATCATTTCAAGAGTTAATTTATGGTATCGGGGCTCCAGACCTGGACGCGACCTATAAACACTTTGAACACTCGCTAAGTCACACGGTTTTTCACAAAGGGTGGTTTTGTTCAATGAAACTTGCTCTGCTTTCAGCCACGAGTATGTTCACATTCAACGCGCGTGGGTCAGGGTCGAGGGTCATGCGACCTTCAATGACCCTGAAAAGCGAACGTCAATCAAGCATCCGGTATGACCAAGTGACTTTTTGATTAACAAATCCTGTCTGGATCTTTCAAGATGGCGGCGTGACGCAGGAAGTCGTGGGGTTGCTGGCCTGTGGTACTTTCCTATGGACAAAAATGAGCGTAACAAAAGCGTTACTCGGACAAAAGGACATCGTTTTGAGATTCTTTTACAAAAGAGTAAAATCCAATAATTACTCGCTTTGTGTGGTATTTGATACAGAGTCGGTTTCAGATCAGGTCGAAAGGTTATCCTCAATGAGGATGCGTTTAAGAGGGATTTGGGATATGAGAATTTAGATCACGACTTTGATAGTATAAACGGATTAAAACGTCGCGTCGCTAATGAGGCAAACACCGTTATGCTCTAGGAGGATTCGATAATGAAATCGCTGCTGCTTAGTGTTCGTAATTCCAAGCTAAAATTCAATATTCCTGTCTTAAGTATCTTTGTCTTGGGCGTGGCGAGTTACCACCAGAACGGGTGACGCGAGGAACTGTAATTGGGGTTTGATCAGTAAGGACAAAATCAACGACTGAAAATCGACCTCTCTGAAATTTCTTCTATTACCTCTTCTCCGCTCTTTACACCCTAACTCAATTTATCATCGCTCAATATACTCTACGGGCATCAAATTCAACCACGTGATTCGGGTAGTCATATTGGCACCTCTAGATCCTAGTACACAATAATTCACATCGTATCCTGAGCATCGTAGTGCCAAAATAAACACTTACACATTACCTAACACTGAATAAATAGACACATTACCAGATAGAGCCCAACTCGAGTTAGCCCTGTAGGCGTTGAGGTGTTCAGTATATTCTCCTCTTATTCATTGTATTAACCAGACCGTGATCTGGAATCGTTGGTCAGCTGATATCGATTGAGTTGTGTGGTCTCGGCTCTTCCCACTCCGCTGACACGATGGAGTAAAAAATACCTCATAACATCTCAACACATCCTGCTAATCGCACGCCCCTAGAAACCTCCATAGCTCACTTTTTTGGGTACCTAAAATCAATTTTCCAGGCATGGACGATCAAGTGAAATTAAAAGTAAATTCACCAGGAAACTCGACCTCTAACGGCTCGGTCAAGTTCCGAAATGTCTCATTGTGACGGTGGAACCCTTGGTGAATTTATTCGACTCCAGCGGTTCACTACCTCCCCGCGTTCTTTAAATCAATTTGTCAAAATTGCCGAGAATCGACGCGATCGCCAAGGCAATTATTGAGCCGTGCCCATAATTCTAAATCTTTACTTCACCATCGGATAGCTTCCAAGTTGACTGTTCTCAGCTCAAGGGGTTCAATTTGACATGAAGGGCCCTCGGGGTTTACAGGGGCACAAGTGGAGTGAAGCTGGGTGTCTGTTGAGTGGCGATTGTCCCGGGGGTGGCGCCGCCCAAGGGATACGTGGGCAGGAGCGCCCCTTGGAGAAGTAGGGCGATTGGCAAAGAAGCAATCTTGTGTCGACGGATTCAAGAAAGGCTCTGTCGCGCCCGGTGATTTATGTGGAGTATATTACGCCGAGATCTTGGTAATGAGTTTAATCTACTCGTATATGGTCGGCTTTACTGGTGCTGCGCAAGGTTGGCTGGGCTTTTTTCACCATAAGCTTTTCGGTTAGTTATTTCATACTAGGTTACAAGGATTCGTGATATCGCACTTCCGTGTTCATTTTCGAATGTGTTAAATCCTGAAGATGTTTTTTTAGCCGCAGTAAACCCTCATTGAGATAATTTTATCGGTTCCGCTCTCTGATGACTCATCGTTACAGAATACGATCGTGACAAGCTCGGTTGTACTAGAGGCACAGATTGTTTTATTTATTTTAAAAAAAATGTGAAAATGTGAGTAAATGCCTACTCTGCTCATGTCAGGGTCGAATCCCAAATTTGTTCCTGTTATGACCCTTGTTTTCAGTGTATCAGGCGGAACCTGGGTCTAACCAAACTGAAACGAATCTACTTGTTCGTTCATCAAAGTGAGCAGAGCACTATGTATGCCTCGTTCCACAATACGCTCACAGTGATGGGACCGCCGTAACCCCAATACTTTATCACACTGAGTGAGTGAGTTTAGTTTTACGCCGCACTCAGCAATATTCCAGCTATATGGCGGCTACTTTATCACAGAATGACGATAGTTGCAACAGTAAGATATCTCTTATCGATGTCAAGTCCCCATTTTATTTCGACAGTTCATAATGAACATGATAAGCACCACTGAGCAGCCACCGGTTGGAAATTAGGTGCTATACAAGTGCATTATTATTATTATATTAATATTCTACGGCGTAACTGACTTTGCACGGTTCCTACCGATGAAGGCTAAAATTACTATTGGTAATTGGATGTTGTTGCGTCACGAGTCTATAATGAATTTAGCGCGTGACGGTTTTGACTACATAACCTATATTAAACGTGCAATTTAACCGTTAGCCCGAAACTGGAGATTTACCAGAAACGGGCGGACGATTTTAAGCTGGTAATTTGTAATATGCAAATAATACGCCACGTCTTTCACTACCGTCGAAGTTTATACCGTGTGCGTTTCAAGTCTAATTGAACGTACTTCAGTGTGAATATGTTTAGATGGTATCTGATTCTCCAGTCTGATTAACAGGACAGGTCGTTGGTATTAGTATACGAACAAAAGTGTCGACTCATGGGCTCCGTTATTACCGAATAACTGTGATTAGTTCCAGAAATCTCTATTACTCTTGATAGGATAGAATGAATATTTATTGCATAGCATTCCATGAAGGAACAGTGGCAATGTTCTATAAACTAAAAATATAAACACAAAACTTACACAGGTACATTTCACGTGAATGAGGTACATATAACAATTTCATTTTGGAAAAGACCCGTGAAGATCCAGGTTAGAATTGATCTTCAGTAACCCATGCTTGTCATAAGAGGCGAGTAACTGGGTCGGGTGGTCAGGCTCGCTGACTTTGTTGACACATGTCATTGGTTCCCAACTGCGTAGATCGATGATCATGCTGTTGATCACTGGATTGGCTGGTCCAGATTCGATTATTTACAGACCGCCGCCATATAGCTGGAATAATGCCGAGTGCGGCGTAAAACTAAACRCACTCACTCTCTCATTTTGGAAAACATTTATATGACATGGAAGACATATGAGGTGTGATGAAGGTATCGTAATAAAACAATTTATATAAAACCGTAGATGTGATGACATGTCTTTCAGACTGTTTGGTGATATAACCAGAAAACTGCCCCAATTTGTATCCTCTGTCACTGAGATAAGGCGTTTGTTATCCACGTGGTTAAAGCATGTAATCGTGACCGAAAGAGGCTTGGATATGCTCATTTCCAATTTCTCAAATATTTTGTTGTTAACATTGCGAGCAATTATGTCTATGGATTGAAATTACGGTCAGAACAATAACGGTAAGTCCAGCACTTGCCCTGAATAATTAAAGCTTTGTCGTAGCATGTACACTTATATTTCTGACTTCAAGAACGATTGACAAACCGGGAAATGGGGCTAAGTACAAACCCTTGTGACCCAGGTTACTACTGGATATGATGAATGTATCGAACGTAATGTAATTAAGTAAGGAGCAGTCAGGATGCAGGCACAATTTCCAACACACTATCCCTCCGTAGCCAAAAATTACACACCGTCTTACAGCGCGAGAACAGAAGCCAGCCCAATCCCCCTCGTGATACCTCCCAGACACAGCGACTCGCAATAACAACCGACGTTTAGCACCAGAATGGCGGAAGACTTTGCAGAGGACATCTGTTTCGCCTGTTCCAGCCCTCGCTTCCCCAAGTCCCGCTGTTCGTAAGAAGCAATCGACCCTTCTAGCCCTCGTTTCCCGTGGTGCTTCCAATAATGCCCTCACGTCGCCGACTGTACCATAAAAACCGAATTACGGCGCTGTATAAACGACCGACGATAGATCGAATTTAGACCGACTCTAACCATTTATTCCGGCCACAGCTGTTCGTCCATCGACTATCGTTGTAACGCTGCACATCCCGTCGATTAAAGGTTTGCCATCGACGGCTCGGAAGAGCGGCGAGTAATTCTGCTAGAGCACACCGGCGAAGCCTTGGGGAGGCGGGCGAGGAAATACACGCTGGAAATGAACAAAATCGATGACGGGGATATCCGTTTCTGGATGGCGGATGGTTAGCTAGCCCCAGATCTATTACCCAGCCGTTAAGATGGAAGTGTAAGACCTGTGTAAATGGGCCAGCGTCAAGTTTGAAGCTGTAAATAAGGCGAGATTTGGACGTCGTTCAACGTGAAAGGCCGGCCGGCTTCGGCCAACCCCTGATGACTTAAAATATCGGTTGGTCCCTATACTGACGGGGACAGAAGAGCAACCGTAGTGGATAGTCTCTCGGAAAACTCGGTTTGTGTCCCGGCCTGAATAAGCCTAATCTGCATACCCACACTGACAAACACAGAACGATGCTGACAGTGCTTGGAATGATATATTTTGTTCTGTATATATTGTCTTGAAACAGTCCGAAACATACTGTTATATATGAAAATCCTGGTTATTTTAAACGAGGATCTCACGATGGATCTCAACAAATGTTTTGAGTTTTAATGATGGTTTAGAGATATAAGAATTATTGAAAAAAAAAATCACTTTGATCAACAGTTTAAGGTGAAAACGTTACTTACGTATCTACAGTTGATTCTATTATCAGAGTTCAAGGACGATACCCAGATACTCTGGAGTCACTTCAGTCGACTAACATTAGGCTTCGGAAATGGAATTAATGTTCAAACATACATTAGAAAAGAGGCTATAGTAATTATTCATTTTAGAAGAAACCACGACTTGACAAACAGTTATAGATTCGCATAGAACCATTGTTTGGACGTTTTGGTTCAGAGTCTCTATGAAAGACGGGTTCCGCTGCACAAAACGATCTTAGCGCTAAGTCTGTCGTAAGTCTATCTTATAACAGGTGTATCACTACAGTCGCTTTGTGAAGCTGGTGTCTCCTGCGTCTAGTCATATTGACAACACAAGGATGTTCGCGATATGTGAAGGGGTGACACTAAAATACACAAGACATTTGTTGTAAACATCCAGGCCCCGTTCCACAAAGCTCTCGTAAGGCTAAGATCTCGTAATTTTCCTCGTAACATTCCTACCTCCTATACTGTAACATTGACTTACGATAGTCGTASCGCTACGAGAGTTTTGTGAAACGGGACCCTGGTCACTCTWAACAATCCGGTCACAGTCTGACKAAAACATGGTTAATATCACGAACAAATATARACAGTGTCGAGGCTTGATGGTAATGSMMTAYRCTTGTGGTTKAAGCGTTCGCTCGTCACGCCGAAGACCCGGGRTCTATTCRCSACATGGGTACAATGTGTGACGCCRACCGTGATATTGCTGGAAATTTGCTAAAAGCGGCGTWAAACTAAACTGACTCAGTCACTCACTCGATTGTAACCACAAATTCATGTACGRCGGCTCCAGACAAACCAGGGTGCTGGGGACCAATTTAGAATTTGGGTTGGTATTTCAGAAAATATATCARATGYTATTTCAGCGAGCAATAAACGGTTACTTCTCATTTCGCCTCGCCACGATTTAATTTATGAAGCTCTCCTTCGTGCGTGGTGTGATTAGAACGTGACGGGGTGATCACCGTGTTGGCTGTCGCGCTGTGCCGACATCGGGCGCTACGACAGGAAATAACTGTAATTCCAGCTGATAGGTTATCTATCACGAATATACAAATATTGATTTGTGTCGCCTGATAAACCAGAAGAGTGGCCCTGTTTCAAGACTGTTTATCTCATGGCTTCTAGTTCAAGATACAAGATAGGATTTATTGTCCATGGATATGTACATATGCCACGCCAGTTAAGCACCTTGTACACCCGAGGCTGAAAAAAGGCTTTGGAGTGAGTGAGTGAGTGAGTGAGTTCGGTTTAACTCCGCATTTTACAGTTTTTATGTTTCGCGGCGTGTCAGTTTGGTGTGTGT
>VKKT01001543.1:54242-64504 GCA_008038995.1 Haliotis laevigata | reverse complement strand
CAGCAACTGTGAGACAGAACAGTGGTCCCTTAGACACAGCAACTGTGAGACAGAAAAGTGGTTGTTTGAATGTGTTATAACGGTAGTTTACTTTAACTGCCACCATGTTAAATAAAGGAGATTATAGTATGGAATGAAATAAGCCTTGCTCCAAGGCTGTACTGAGTGCTTAGCCCATGCATGTATAGTAATCCTATCCTTAAAAGGGGCAAGTCTAGATAAGCAGACAGTAAGGACCCCAGTCTGGTATTTATATTTTCTAAAAGAAATTATCACTTAGGCTATTACCTAGAGACTTGTGCAAGTCTGGATGGAATGCTGAAGTTTAATACGAACATTTCACGGTCACAAATCCATCTTATCTGAATTCCATTTCACACATTCAGATTGTTTATCAGTGACACATAAGTATATCGATTTCTGTATCAGTTGTTTTATCACGTTTCAGCTTCATATGAGGAGATCAGATCATGTTTACTATATTGGTGAAACCCTCCAGAACCGGTCTACGCCAACACACCCAACAAACAGATCATTGTGCCGCCAAGGGAAAATATTCTGCTTTGGGTGAACAGGCGCCTAAAACTACTCGCTGACTTGGTTGATACGCGTCATCGTATCCCAATTGCGTAGTTCGGTGCTCATGCTGTTGGTCACTGGATTGTCTGGTCCAAACTCGATTATTTACAGAATGCCGCCACATAGCTGGAATACCGCTGAGTGCGGTGTTAAACAACAAACAACAAACCAACCTAAAACAACAGTGTAAATACAAGTTCGGTTCGGTGCCCTGCTGACGGGATACCGGGGGTATGTTTGGTGCCTAGAAACCTCAGGTCTTCATGAATTATCCTGTAAAACTGTTTCGGGTCTGTTGGGTTTCTATTTTACAAAATACAGAAACAAATCCCCAACAGTGCAATCACTCGTAAAATTATGAACTTTACGATATTGTATTTCAAAATAAATTATTTTTGTTTGACATATGTCTCTAAAATGTCACGCCGCAATGAACAAAGTGCTACTTGTTACTGATATTCGACGCAGATTACGAGAGCCACGAACAGCGAGGATCACATCAAAGTAGTGTTGCAACTTGTCTAACATTACAAACCAGATCAGTGTCATTTCAGATTTGACAAATGAATTGGCAGCAACTTCACCGTAACAGTAAGATATCAGCGTTACACCAAACGCACCGCAAATCCAAATGTCACTTTGTGGGGCAGGCATACCTTCACTTTGCAGAGGACTACTTAAACTAACGCTTAGTCCCTGAATATATATAATTTGGATAGTAATTTGGATGTTTTCATCTAAAGCAGATATTTCATAATCCGCTGGATCGAGCAGAACATATGTCAAGTTTTGCGTGACATGTTCTACATATCCTCATGTGAACCCAGCCTGGAATGTACTGGACAGAATACCATGGACTCGTCATCATCACCAACAAGATCATTACCAAAAACTGCTTCATCTGCATCGTCATCGTCAACATCACCGACTCAAACAACCTTATTGGATCACCATTACATCAGCAATATATGTCATATTCGCCATCGTCATCATCAACATCACCATCTCAAACAACTTTATCCGATCACAATTACATGTGCAAGGTATATCATATTCGTCATCGTCATCAGCCACATCACCATCTCAAATAACTTTATCCGATCACCATTACATGAGCAACGTATATCATATTCGCCATCGTCATCAGCCACATCACTATCTCAAATAAATTCATCCGATCACCATTACATCAGCATGATATGTCATATTCTTCATCGTCATCAGCCACATCACTATCTCAAATAACTTTATTGGATCACCATTACATGAGCAAGGTATATCATATTCGTCATCGTCATCAGCCACATCACTATCTCAAATAACTTTATCCAATCACCATTACATGAGCAAGGTATATCATATTCGCCATCGTCATCAGCCACATCACCATCTCAAATAACGTTATTGGATCACCATTACATCAGCATGATATGTCATATTCGTCGTCGTCATCATCATCCCCCTCCACCACCATCAGCATTATAGCCGCCATCATCATCTTCATCGCCTCAACCTCAATCAACATCTACATGTGCAAACTACTACCACACTCATACCCATCGTTGATGTTGACCCAATTTCACCATTTTCAGATGACACGTCACACGTTTTGTAAAATCAACAAAAATGGAGACCTAAATGTAATTAATATCCTTATCATGTAGGTAAAGTAAAAATAAGAGATTAAATAAAAACACCAAAAGATATGATACATGTGTAGTGGCAGCCCATTACATCAACGTTGTAGTTGACGCCATGACATCGGCATCACAAGTGTTATGATTTCTAAACATAATGTATTTGCAGTGCAGGAAAGTCTCAACGGCAAATGTTCTCTCGAAACACATGACTCTTGATTAAAATTCTTTTTATAAGAAACGCATAGGCTAACGTTTTTGCATGTTTCATTTAATTTGATTGCGAGGAATATGAAACTGAACATTGTAATATTCACATTCTCTGTAGACATAAATACTGGTTGTCCTTTTACAGGATACGTACGTCAACGAAGAGAGCGTTCCGAGCAGTACGTGGTGTCAACTGATTCGGTCCTGTGGAATTCTGCTTCACTATTTGTGCCACAACGCTGGACAGCTGTGCAAGAGTCTGTGGCAAATGTTGACATTTTATCTCACAGATGCTCTATCGGGTTCAGATTCGGAGATCTGGAGGGGCGGTGGGGTAGCCCAGTGGTGAAAGTGTTTGTTCGTCACGCCGAAGGACCGGGTTCGATTCCCCACATGGGTACAATGTGCAAAGCCAATTTTTGATGTCCCACGTCGTTATATTGCTGGAATATTGCCATAAGCGGCATAAAACCCAACTCACTCACTCATTCGGATGTCTGGAGGATATAGCAAGACACGGACGTTGCAATTATGAAGGAACTCAACAATGACACGAGCGGTGCGTAGTAATGTTGGCACAGCTATTTGGTGGTTAAATCCATGCCCTTTTGATGTTGCTCCATCGCATGTGTTGCTACAACCGTCTCAACAGAGGGACACATGCCGGTCGTCTGGGTCTAATTCTCACCTCTCGAAGACGATTTCAGATTGTTTCGTCCAGTACCTTTCTCAGTCAAGGCACCTGCGGTCGAGGTGGCAGTTGCAGGTCGATGACGTAGATGAAAGATCCGCATGTAGTTATATATTTTACAGGTGCGATTACTCTTGGGCTAACTTCTTAGTTTGAATTGCGGTGCGTATACCGATCCCATAAACGATATCTGGTGCTGTGGTGGACGTTGAAACGACGCACTACAGGCGGGGACCCTCAAAACATACGACGTTCTTTTGGGAGACTGTCAACATTCAGTCTCGGCATTTTCATACGTCCAGTTAGTCGACAGGCGTATGGTTGGTTGGTAGGTTGGTTTATTGTTTAATGCCGCACTCAGCAAATAGTCCAGCTACAGTCTTCAAAAAGAGAAACGCACCTAGGCCATTTTAGAAGAAATTTATTGCGTTAGTTTAAGAGCAATTATTTCATGTAATTTAAATGGTATAAAGGTGAAAATTCACACGTCTATAGACAAAGAGTTCGCCAAAACAACAGCAGTCTCTATTTTTTGTTGTGTTTCTATTTACTTAAGTCCACAAGATGGTGTCAAAGTATGTACTTTGTATGGCCACCATTTGCAGCAATTACCGCTCAGCACCTAGTGTTAGGGACTAAGCGTTAGTCTACTCGGCACAGACTGGATAAGTGGACGAAGTCAATCTTGTGGAATTCTTCCCCACACCTACAATGCGATCACCATTTGTGGAAGTGTCTGTGGCTTGTTTTGACGTTGACGTACACCGGATGTTGCGGTTCTGGGCTTAGGTGGTAACTCTTGGACAGCCTCTCCTCGGGTGATCTTGGGCGGAATTTGTCTGCATGAAACGATCTCAAAGGCGATATGTGGTGCTCTGATGAACGTTGAAATCTCGGGCAACTGCAGGCTGCGCCTCCCCAGCTTCATGGCGGCCTAAGGCTGTGTTTTATTTGGCGGCAGTCAGTCATGACATGATGATCTCCTCTTTTCCAGGCAAAATCGATTGACAAAGTTGAAAACAACGTTTGCCATTTTATAGTGATCGATAACGCATGTTTTTTCCGCTTACCTGCACGTGCATTTTGTTTTGCATGTTTTCTTGGTGATGTTTTGGCGAATATTTCTTCAAACGCTTCTAAAACCAGGGAACAAGTTGAAATTGACACATTTTGGCACTGAAGCTGTTTACAATCACAGAAAGATGGCGATTTGGAAAGAAATAATATATTTGTATTGATTTGCCGCAGCTGCATAAGTCCAAAATTCTCCTATGCTTTTGTTTTTTTGAAGAGTGTATATGGTCTGTAAATAATCGAGTCTGGGCCAAACAATCCAGTGATCAGCATCGTGAGCATCGATCTACGCAATTGGGATACAATGACACGTTGACCATCCGATCCCGTAGTCGACAAGCATGGGTTACTGGATTCCAATTCTAACCCGGATCTTCACGGCTTCACAGACGTATGAGAAAATGTTGACTAACGTTTGACCTTTCAAAGTCATACATTGTCACTGCAAATGATTGTCACAAAGTTCTCACGAAAAATGCTTTTAATTTCCTTTCCTTGACATTCTCACACAGTCTTATGAATGATGCAGTGAAAAACTTCAATTGTTTTGAACGGTTGCGTTGTGGTGTACGTCAGTCGGCGAGCATGTTAATAACATCGCTCAGTCAACATAATTTGCATGTCTATTGAATGTTTCATGAAAATTCAACATCAAATTCTCATTATCTCCTATGTGTTGTCTTTTTTTCAGAGAGTGTATTAATATCATTACTGGTCTCTCAATCGTTGATTTAGACACATGACTTTTAACATTTGGCACTTGAAATGTCTGTGTGTTTGTCAGTGTGGTATGTCCACAAAGACGCGAGTTTCACAGCTGTCTCTTACATACAATACTATCTTCAGTTTAGTCTTAGCGTGCAACGGATCCGCTCGCAGTTAGTTCGATTCCAGGTTTTTCTCCGATTATGATCCTCGCTATGTCAGTACCATGCCTCCTGTTGTTCCAAAGGCTGATCACGAGTGTAATGTAACAGTCTCAGCGTCCCCTCTACTGACAGTTATTAGTTAACTTTCGTCTGTTTGTAACCCACATACATGGCTTGTGGTCCGATTAGTGGACGAAAGACACCTTGCATCATATTTGTTACAAAATAGGCATACCAGAACACAGCAGATGAATACATCGTCAAGAGGCATGGGAAAATTATTTATTTGGTTTTGCGTGAAGATGTGATGTATAGTTACTGTTAGATAGTCTATTATAAATGTCATATTGTTTTAATCATCCCCAAAACCAAGAATGGTACCAGCAGTTAACAGTATTACGGATTGACGTTCCTCGAGTTAACAGGCTTAAATAACGCATATACAAGTTGGGGAAGGCCTTATGATTAGCTACATATAGTCGTTTTGAGCAACATTGTGATAATCGGGGATTAAATGTGCACTGGGGTCAAATTTGCGAACATCTGTAGTTAGATTGTGTTCTAATGACAAGGGCGGAGGCTTAGCTGTTGTTGAACAGCTAAACAGCTACACCACGTGTACCTCAAAACCACGTAAGTTCGAGTGAGTGAGTTTAGTTTTACGGTGCATTTAGCCATATTTCCTGCAACATCACGGCGGGGAACACCAGAAATGGGCTTCACTCATTGTACCCATGTGACAAATCGAACCCGTGACTTCTGCGTGACGAGCGAACGCTTTAACCACTGGGCTACCCAACCGCCCCCGTCAGTTCGAGAAACGTCACCCCTTAATAACGTAAAGTGCTGGTCCCACACCGTTTTGTTGCTCCTATCGGCAAGAAAGTTTGTTAAATTACAACTTCAAAAGAATAAATATATTATTTTTTTTACAGCGTGTGTGTAGTACATATTTCTGCCACATATTTATACTTCTTTCATGAGGTTCAAATATATATATTATATCTAGATATTGTGTTCTATAATGTTCTATAATGACTATTTAGGAACCATTCCCATCCATATTACAAAAGCTGGTATCCATGTTGTTTTACCTTTTTCGTGTATCACTTCCAAATGCCATTCACAGACTTTAAATTCCCATTTGGCCACTCTTCCTTTTCCCTAAACCAGTGCCAGGTGGACCCAACATTCCAAGAAACTAAGTTGGACAAGCAGTGGAGAGTTAAGAGCCGATAGTGAGGGGTAACCTATAAGCCGTTGACCATGACATTTGTGAGGCCTGTGTGAGCAACCTACGTGACACCAAGCAGTCCACACCCTTTACAAACCGCTCTCCGTTAAATAACAGTAACTAAAGCACTATAAACCACAATAACTCGCTATGTGTTTATTTGCAGATTCTCAATCCAAAAGGCGCACGTGGCTAATTACACTAAACACAACAACTACTTATATCTTGATGAATGCCCCGTCATTTTCGCCAATCACGCAAATAAATCCCTGAATATTCATCATAATTATGTCACCATAACCCGATAGCCATCTCACGAAATGTCAGCGCAAATCAAACTCCCTACACCCGTCCACCAATTGCAGCTTACAGATTAATACCAAACCATGAACGGCCTCTGAATGGGGCCAAGATAATGGCATCAAACGAACCCTAAATCTGGATTAATCAGAACGCTCAAGGCATTAACGTCACCAAGTGGAAACGCCCTCTGGAGGTCACGTGACTTGAAACTATTGCCGTGCGATGTGGAAAGGCGACATCATCACTCACCCAGCTTGACTTGGCGTGCCGTCATTTTATTAATCATACTTCAGAGGGATGTGGAAGGGGGTGGGGGACGGCGACACCTCCGGGGCCCACTCGTTACGACTGAATGAAATTACAACCGGAAGATGATTACTTTCGCCGAGACAACGTGGTACGTGACAGAGCGAGATTTCTCGAGATTTCGACTCGTCTTACCTTGTCGCGATGAGCATGCCCCGAGGCAGCTACTCCCGCCCTGGGTGTTGATTAGAAAACATTTTGCATACGAATCCGTCATCATAAAGATTACGAAAAAGAGTGAATGACGAACACTGCTATAATGAGATATTTGTCTGAGAGTATCAACACCGTCATTTTTAAGAAGGGAGAGGTTGGAAGGTTGTAAAGAGGCGATGGTGGATGAACCTCAGTATTGCGTGTAAATATCCCTTCGTTGTACTGATAATATTCCCCAGATGATATTTCTCGATCACGGAAAATGTCCATAGTCGTGCATTTGGGCTGTCTGACATTTAATTTCAATACACCTACATCGAAGTTGGCTGTCCGTCGTTTGTTTGTGGTATGGAGTAGTGCATGCTTAACGAAAATGCAAAGACGGTTTAGGGAGGGGTCGTATTGCAGAGTGATGGATTATGTTGTTCAGCGCAAATCGTTCACACATGCAGCAGCTTAAGGGTATTTGCCTGCTCTGGGGTTTACTTTTGTTGATATAATGTCTTCTAAATGAACGTCGTATGAACGAGCTGAAGTTACCTTGTCGTTACCGGAGGAAACCACTCAAATAATTCAGCGGACTGAAATGATTTTGCTTATAAAGGTTTTCCCGTTTACAAATCATGCTTAAATATATAGCAGAGAAAACGATGCAATTAAAATATTTTTAAATCAATAGTATCATTTAAAACGGATGAACTTGTCATGACTGCGAGTTAAAGTCCAAACATGGGGAATTCCCTCTGACTATGTTGTCCCTTATTATTTTAGAGATAAAGAAGGTTGCAATCTAAACATCAAACGATACTGAAGAAGTAACTTACACTTCTGACTACTCTACATATACTTTGTTCAGAGAACTTATAAAACGAGAGCTCCTAGTTTCAAAACATGCGACAAAACATCTTATCGAGTCAAGTGGAGATACTCAATAGAGGGTCAGAAGACACTATACCGATTTTTAAAGTTCTTATTTTGATTCATGCAACAATATGTGTCAGAGTAATGTTGTGTGAAAACAATTAGGATCAATGAGGACTGAGGTAAGAAATTACTTTGCAACCACATGACCTTAAACGTGTACTTTCTAGTGTTGAGAATTTGTTTCTATAGTCTGTCAACCTTTTGGGACTGCATTTTTTGCAAATGTCTTTTTTGTTATTCGTTTCAATGTAAAAGTGTTTACATGAAGCTTCATACTTCTCCATGACTTAACAGCTTAGGAACGTATTTTTAATGTCAAGGTGATCGCCTATTAAAAAAGTTACCTATATAACTACATATCATTATTTTTTCATGATTGTTTTGATCAACTCATTGTGTGACAGCTGGCGTAAGAATGTGTTTCACGTGTTACCGTTTTCTCGCTGTGAAGACATGATTCTGGACTTCGTAACGTTATAACAAGACAGACATGACTCGAAATACATGTGAAGTCACCCGGACCATTCGCACGACAAGCCGAATAGCGAAGCGTTGTGATTTTTCTCGACTTGGTTCCGTCTTAGCGCGAATGGACATAGCAAAATGAATACACCGTATAATCAGGATGACGCACAGTGTTGAGTATCGATATACCGTTCACACACTCCGCAACCAGGGATTACAGGTGACAATGACGTCGGATACCAGAAATGTTACATTGATCAGTGTGAAGGTTCTTATTGGTCTATGAAAGCAGTCAGATTATTGTGATCAGTGGCGTTTCCTGACAGAACATTTCAGTGTGTGTCAGCGCCCATCCTATCCTTCATATAAGTCATCACGGGACATGTGTATGTGTAAGGTTCGTACACCTGCGACCAAGTCAGATATATGTACCGCTGGGCAATTTTGATTTCACCGGAAAGTGATTTAGTGGACAAAATGGCGTTTCCTGACAGAACATTTCAGTGTGTGTCTTGCAAATGTGACACGTGACGATCCTTTCTACTCGCCCATCCTATCCTTCATATAAGTCACCACGGGACCTGTGTATGTGTAAGGTTCGTACACCTGCGACCAAGTCAGATATATTTACCGCTGGGCAATTTTGATTTCACCTGAAAGTGATTTAGTGGACAAAATGTTCTTCCCGTTTTGACCTTTCGCCTGTTGGCTATCATTGTGTAGACACGTGTCACATGTTTTAGACACTTGTGTTCTTGCTTTGAAATGATGAATGTACCGTAATCTACCTTTGCATATCTGAGTCACTCATAAGACGATGTCGGTTTCGTAAGCGTTATATATTCAGTAATGCCATGTGAGGTTGGGGATACATTTGTGGGTGTTAATTGGACACAACGGTGTTAAATTGCAACTCGTTTACTTTAGGCCATAGTGTTATTACTGTCAACCCTAATTGGCGCTAACATATACACTGCACTGCATATACTGAACAGTATGGCGTGTGATTGACGTCAGATGAGACATCTTATGAACTTGCAGAACGTGTAGTGTCTCTTGAAGCTCGCATGTAGAGTACATTCTGTTCATTTAGCAGCATGTGTAGTGTGTCGCTTAAAGCACGCATGTAGAGGACGTGTTGTTCATTAGCAGCATGTGTAGTGTGTCGATAAGGCACACATATAAAGTACGTTCTGTTCATAAGCAGCACGTGTAGTGTCCTTGAAGCACACATGTAGAGTGCGTTCTGTTCATAAGCAGCATGTGTAGTGTCTCTTGAAACACACATGTAGAGTGCGTTCTGTTCATAAGCAGCATGTGTAGTGTCTCTTGAAGCACACATGTAGAGTACATTCTGTTCATCAGCAGCACCTGTAGTGTCCCTTGAAGCTCGCACGTATAGTACATTCTTTTCAGCAGCAGCATGTGTAGTGTGTCTCTTGAAGCACGCATGTAGAGGACGTGATGTTAATTAGCAGCATGTGTAGTGTGTCTCTTGAAGCACAGATGTAGTGTATGTTATGTTCATCAGCAGCATGTGTAATGTGTCTCTTGAAGCTCGCATGTAGAGTACGTTCAGTTGATAAGCAGCATCTGTAGTGTCTCTTAAAGCTCGCATGTACAGTGGGTTCTGTTCATCAGCAACACGTGCAGTGTGTCTCTTGAAGCATCCATTTCGAGTACGTTATGTTCAGCAGCATCATGTGTAGTGTCTCTTGAAGCATACATGTAGAGGACGTGATGTTCACTAGCAGTATGTGCAGTGTCTCTTGAAGCACACATGTAGAGGACGTGATGTTCACTAGCAGTATGTG
>VKKT01001542.1:43640-58974 GCA_008038995.1 Haliotis laevigata | reverse complement strand
GTATGACGCGGTCGGGGATCGAACCGGCGACCTTCCGCTCTTCGGGCGGACGCTCTAACCACTACACCACGGAGGCGGTCTTATACTGAGTAAGCACAAAGACAACAAAACATAGTGATCTTGTTTGTTTAGAAACGTGATTATACTTGTAACGTGTACTGATCGTTTCTTTATGTATTTGATTTGGTCGTGATTTTAGAGCTTCTCGTATTTTTCTTTCTCATTTTGAAATTCTAATTGCCAAATCAGAAACTATTTTTACATTAAATTTGATTCTTTAAAGCCGGAACACTAGCTTTAGTCTTAAATCAAATCGAAACTTTTATCCTCATCGTGATATGTAATCAGGTTTTATTGACGTGAGCGCTATGCATACCTGATCGATGTCATGAGTATAATATTTGGTCAGTTCAGACAGCTTAGCACAGCGACCTGTCCCGTAGAAGATTGGCAACGAAACTAATCTTCTTAAAACACGAAAGTGTAMTTCAAATGTAAGATATGTGATTGTTGTCTTTATCCAGTTAGACATTAGAATGTTAATTCAACTGTTTTGACTGATAATCTTGTGATATTTAATAATTTCTGTTATGGTTGATTTCAACATTGACACTATGAACCGACCTAGAAATCTGCGAGCAAAAGTATTAGCATGAAGCAAAACAAAACGAATAAATGCTCTGCAGTCAATTGCCTTTTAAATATTGACGAAGGTTACACATCAATACAAGGTACTGTAAAGTAATTATATCGTTAATACACAATAAAGCGGAAGTGCA
The DNA here is from genome assembly GCA_008038995.1 of Haliotis laevigata. Taxonomy (NCBI): domain Eukaryota; kingdom Metazoa; phylum Mollusca; class Gastropoda; order Lepetellida; family Haliotidae; genus Haliotis; species Haliotis laevigata. The sequence continues at coordinate 58,195 of VKKT01001542.1, read as the reverse complement.
CATATTATGACAATATGAAACGTAGTGATAGACAAGGTCAGTGAAAATACCCTTCACCAAGCACTAACAGTGGTGATTCTTTCACAATAAACCAAGGAAGAATATAACTGCTTGGAAATGTGAGACTTAGGGGCATGCACGTGCCCCCTTATATGTATCTACGTATAGTAACGCCCTCACCAATGCTTAAGCTGGTTGTAATACGTTCCCGACAATCACCCCTCAAGCAATCACCAACTTAATCTTAAACTACAGAATGTAAGACAGTTACAACATTGTTTAACATTAAATTTCAGTGGTCCATAACGTACTATGAATATGGATCTAGGTGAGGTGAAAACGGGTTTTATGAGATACCATGCCGCAGTTAATTGTACCAATTAATGCTGAGCACCAGCCAGGGACCAACAAGTACCATAATTTAATGTCTTTTGGTATGAGGTGGCCGTGGATCNNNNCCGCGACCTTCCGCTCTCCGGGTGGACGCTCTAACCACTACACCACGGAGGCGGTCCATTGCCGTTTGAACATGGGGTAGGCCAGTCAAACACTGAACTGACTCCGAGCCGCAAACACAGTGAACTGACTCCTAGCCGCAAACACAGTGAACTGACTCCGAGCCGACTATTCTTTGTTTTATCTCCTTAATGCTGAAGGCTTTTGATGTATGTGGGTATGCGGAGTTAAGGAGTTTGAACCACCAAACTTTCGCCTTCATTGCAGATGCTCTATCCTCTTGCAGATCTGTAGCATAAAAATGCGTCCATAACTAACAAAAATATTTTCCCAAAATTATTAAACTGATCGCTCTTCCTCTTTGAAGGTTTTACAGGCGTAATTCCATAGTTAGCTTCTTGGTTAGCTGTCTTTGTACTGTTGAAAGTTAATTTCAACTCAACTTCATCACATCCAACATGAATCTTTCCAATGTATCCACATTTAGAAGACGCTTGAAGCTTCATCTTTGGGTTAAGTAACCCAGTATGTCAGTGTAAGACAGATTGTAAATGATAAGCGCCTCACAGTTTCAACTCACATACATTTCATCTATTCTCAGCTATACCATATTCTTTTGTACACATTCATTGAAAATCCTTAAGAAACATACCGATGGTGTTTACAAACGTACGTGTTTACAACGTTTTCTTCGTCTTATCAACTATGTATGCATATTGACCTTGTTACTCCAGGAACACAGATGGTCAAGCCGGATAAGGAGCTGCATTTCGCTGTGCATGGTTGAGTCCCTTGGGTACGCCTGCATTATGTTTCTAGATTTGTCGGAGCCATACCTATGCTCGTGAGTTCAGCAAAGTGGTATGATTTTCAGGTGAGACTTCCTCCCACACTAATATTACACGCCCTGGTGTAACGGGAATACTGTTTTTAGCGACGTTAAAACCAATGCACTTTCTCACAATGAGTCCCGTAAATGGTGACATGTCATATGTAAACTTCTTCGACTCATATTACATTACACACATCACTGACACATAAATGGCAGAACCTTTGTACAACTGGAAAATGTAGGTATACATATGGTCAAATGAAGGACATGATACCATTCTGATCTTTATTGGGGTAAAGGATTTGTTTCTCCCAGCAGGAATGATTCGAATTTCCCTTGGGAGAGACTGGTCATGACACTGTCTACTAGAAACGTATCCCCCTGTTAGTCAAGGTAATGTATCATTCAAGCCAGGCATCATCGCGTTTTGCTTCTGATTACTGTCCAGCTCGGGGGATATATTCCTATGGATCATTACGCCGGCATAACCCAATATGGCTGACGGAATAATTTACTTTAGTGACAGCAGGATCCCTATGGGTTAAGTTGGCCTTGCTGGAATAGATAGTCTTTTCTTGATGAATACCTCAAGAGGGACAGATAACTTTCCCTAAGTAAAGTGTCGAAATCGTAGGACCAATAATTGAATATTGGGCATGTTTGGATGTATGCAACTCATCACCAGGGTTAAGTGAGAATTCTCCACAGTCTTCTCTTACTTTATAGAATATCTTTAGAGCAGAATTAAAATCATAATTCAAAACGTTATCACCAGAAGAATATTCAGCTTCGATTATCTTCCGAAACAGCTTCCACTGGAAGTAAAAGTAAAAATATTTACTGAATATTTGAATGAAAGGCAGTTTAAATCTTCATGTCAACTTAGTTTTCATACAGCATAAAATATTATCTACGTTGTAAAAACGGTAAAGATTTACATTCGGAATTGCTTATAGATGACAACAAATAAGTATGAATAAGCTTTAAGCAATAGAAAACATACCGTTTTAATGAATTATACATTTTACTGTATAATCGTTATGGCACGATAAGCTTAGAAACATTTATTCAAGGTATGGCTGACTTACACAAACACGCATGGCTGCAAATTATAAGATCGTAAGATCATTATTCTTCAATCTAATGAAACTATGTGCTACATTGTGCAGCTTGAAAGTTAACGTGTTGATAAGTTAACCTTCAGTATCATTTTTTCGCCTTAATGTATCAAATTATGAAGTTACTATTGTTTCACGAAGAACATAACAAAACAACACAAGATTTACGACGTTGCATTTAGAACACATCATGAGCATATATAAGCTGACATACATTAATGTGTGTAGATTTGTTGCTGTATGGTGCTTGGTGCGATGTGTTGCTACGCGGCATGATGTCATGCGATGTCTCACCATGGCCATTTCTTGGATGTCACTCTCACTGTATGTATGACGTATTCTATTCTTCAGGGACAACAATGAATTAATATTGTAATTTCATCACGCAAGGTAAAGATGCCTATCACCCGTGACATGTGCGCAAGCATGTAATTGTTCATTGTATTAAAACTAACGAAGTTTCAGCCTTTGATAAGAAATTCACGTATTGCGACTGCAGATATGTCTCCTAATTAGATCTGGCTCTACATAAAGCGATGTTGTCAAATGCTGGAAAATACCAGAGTCTGTTATCTGAATACCATATCTGGTGAACTCTCTTGTGTCAATTCAGTTTTCATAAATACATTTGAATGGCGTGTTTCATCTGATTAGAAGAAACGTTATCTAGTTTGCTGAGGTAGGTAGTTTTCTGTCCATACATATAATACAGCAGTCAAGGTGTCTCCGGCTGCTAATTGCTCCTAGATCATGGGCGTAGTTGTGACATTGCTGCTTTTAGTTTGCATCGAACTATTAACGCGTCGCAAACATGGTTCTGCAATCGTGTTTATTTGGGAATGAGACAGTGCAATTTACAAAGGTCATGATACGTGTTGTTTTGGGTAATAATGTGTCTGGGATGTTTTATTTCTAACTCGAATTGATAAAATAGTTTGGACAAATTCAAAATCAATATACGCAGTTGCTTTGATCCAATGTTTTCCTTACATTCACCAACATTTGAAGTTGTCTAATTGCAGTACATAATTGGTTTCAACCAGGGCTTCTACGTCGGTATTCAAAGATATATACGCTATCTAAAGCATCTTCTGGAGCATTAAACAAGTAGGCGTTTAACAAGAACATACAGCACAGCGTCGAGATTATTCCATGAAGCGTGAAGGTCCAAGTCTCATAGCGTGATTACGACATCACGCATTTCAATCTCGACATAACGTTGTAGTTGGTTTGATTTATTGATCTGATAACAGACGCGCACTGCTACAGACAATACGAATAAAGTACAGGTAGCAGGTTTATCATTTCAACACAGAGTAACAATGGTCTGGTGGTAAATGTCAGTTCGTGATAAAATCCCAGTTTTGGGTTAAATTATTTGAAAATCTTTGGTGTCCTAACACATTATCTATGCTCGTTGTTTTACATGCGTTTACGGCAATGCTCTGTTGTGGGTTATGTTCGCCTATTTATAAGTCTCCGCAGTGTAGTGCAAAGACTTACGTCCTGTGGTGGTCTATTTCTTACTTGCATCTTCTCCGCTGGAAAATGACGGGAGTACCTCACTCACTCATTCACTCCCTCACTCACTCTGTGATGTTTCACAAGGCAATCAACATGTCTGTGTTCACGTACAGACAATTTCATTATCATTCAGAAAACACTCGCAACTTTAGGTAGCTTCATCCAGGAAGCTAGGTTATGAAATACCTTTCGCATTCGGCCGCCGCCCAAGTCCCATTATTTCACTTGATTAGGAAATGAACAAATACGGGGACAATGGTTTTAATTTATACTGAGCATATACCTTTGTGGATAATAGCCCGCGAAAGACCACGTTGACGAGTTAAGCTGTGTTAGGAGCCTTTTCAATGGCTACGAATGCCCTCTGAGCAAACTCATCTAAATCTCTGACCAGCCCGTGGCCCCAGTAAATGAACGGATGAACTACTGACATGGTAGTCTTGAAACTGGCACGACTTTCTAATAGAGGTTATTCCTAATTCTTCACCCACAATGGTCCATTCCTTCCACATGCATTGACTCCAACGCCATCCACTTCTTCGTGGAATTGTTCAGTCCGAACCATATCAAACCAATTTCATATTGGCTAAGATGGATATCTTAGCACTTGGGAGCCACTGTGTCAGACATATCTTTCATTATGGACAGTGTTTGAACAGACACAATGCATCTTGTTCCTTTCAATTCCTCGCCCACGTTTTAATAGTTCATCTGTAAAATGAAAAATCACAGACTTGGATAACGATATCGATCCTGTCCTCTGATTAGAGTTTGTAACAAATTACTGTCCATGCACGTGACGATCTCTGTTTTTTGACGACGGAAAAATAATCGTCGTGCGTAGAGAAGTATCCTTTCGGTCAATTATTGTCAATATCATACACTGGGAAATGAAACATAAAACCAGAGAAGCTAACTGTGGTCAATGCATTTGCATTGTCAAAAGCCTGGAATTTTTATCACCAGCTAATCAGTGCTTGGGCTTGGGCTTGTTCGTGTTCATTCCATCTTGTGTAGGACTTGATTTATATGGCTAGTGTGAGTGATAAAATCGGGGACAGATAAGGTTGTGTATATGGCCTCACGCGAGATAGCATCTTGCTAAACAACGTTCTCATTTGCTGACTGTAAAACTGACTGACGAACAGTCGAAATGACTCTCATTGTGCTATTCCATTATCTTGGTGGCGGCGTTGGAGGGCTATAATCACAGCATAACCATTTTCCCTATAGACGAGGGGCATTTGTGCAAATGCAATTGATTTCCTGTTAGTATGATGTTCATCTGCAATATAATGGTGACCCTCAGCTGCCATGTTGATACAGACAACAGGGCAATTACCCTGACAATCAATGGAAATGTAAGGAAAGTCAATTGCAGGCTTTGTCTACGATAACGCAAGGTAGAATGTAGGATGATACTAAAACCCTGTCTGAAGTGGTTATCAGCAATGGGGGAATATAATGGCACTTACGGTGTATTTCCTTTCGTAAGTGCACTGGCGCTCTTCCTTATGACGTTAAGAACAGAATCACACTGAACCACACACTACATCTTGTAGGGAATATGAGTGACGAAGACCTCGACAGGACACAGTACTCGCTTGATATTTGTCGGAGTCACACCATGAAGCAGTGGATATGGGCAGGAGTCACTCCATACGGCAGTGGATATGGGCAGACAACAACCCTTTAAGTAGTAGATCTGTGCAGGAGACGTATCTTGAAGGATGGTTGCAATCACATTTTGAAGCAGTAGACATTTGCAGGGAACAAACCTTGATGCATAGTTGCACACGAATCTTGAAGCAGTAGACATTTGCAGGAGACACACATTGAAGCATAGTTGCAATCATACATTGAAGCATTAGACATTTGCAGGAAACACACCTTGAAGCAGTAGTTAGTTGCAATCACACATTGAAGCAGAAGATTTTTGCCACACCATGAAGCAGTAGGTATTTGTCGGAGTCTCACCCAGACAATGATACCTGATTTAGAGCACAAACTGTTTACATTGTGCTTGTGTTAGACGTAATCATTCGATTTTGCCTATGATGTTTAAGACGGTCTCTCCACATCTTTAGACTTTTTTGCAATAACACGTATCCAGAGGTTAACATGTTGATCATAATCATTGCAATCATATTCTGCAACGATTGTTTGAAGCCAATTTCATTTTGTGCAGATAATTAACATGTTACCACAAATGTTCGACCAATGCTTCATGTAAGAAAAAGAAAACAATTTTCTGTGCCTCCTGTCTTCTTTGATGAAACCATTTGCCCAGTGACCCTAACTCTGCTTACGGAAAAGACCTTGTATATCTAATTTTCATTTGTAATGGGATCGTTTTCACACTTTTTTGCAATTTCATATGAAACCATTATATTCACATGTTGTTTTCAGAATTTAAAAGGTCTATCAATAGAACGATTTCTCGTTCTGTACATGTACATAAAACTCGTTCCTATGCAAGAGAGCGGAAGAAATATCTCCACACGCTGTCGACAAACACATCAAAGCTAACACGCTGGTCTGTTCTTAATTCGGTCAGCCCGCCTCGAGCCCCGGGAACACCGGCATTAGTGATTAATATTTCCCGACAACTGCTCTTACACCAATGGTCTGATATCACAGCTCCTGAAAATCACCTGACGAGTCTATACATCATTGAATAATGCCAATCTGGAAGCGGAAGGCTCGTTTAGTCTCACTAAGCGACAAGAAACCAGATGTGACCCTCCTCAAGCCATACTCGATCAATTTGAGTATTTTCTGTTTCATTGTCTTCCTTATCAAATAACTGCAAAACTATATCGACTTTCACCCACTGCAGGTTTTCAGGAATGTGATTATTCCAAATGTGTTTTCGATATAAAATACAAATCTTTAGGAAATCACGGCACCGTGTTTTGTTTTGATCAGCCGAAGGGAGTGTTTGATGTTGCGTTGTGTTCAAACGTCTGGTACTTATTAGGAGTCCTTAGCATTTGTATTGTCACTTCTCGTAAAATAATGTATTCTTGATGTTCACATATTGTGCAATTGATAGCAATCTATAATAATACTTATGGTGATGATGGCAACACCAGCTGCAGTGTGTAAGGGATGCTGATAACCTAGTGGTTAAAGCGTTAGCCGAAGACCCGTGTTCGAGTCCCCCCATGGGTACAATGTGTGAAGCCCATTTCTGGTGTCCCCCGCCATGATATTATTATTATTTAATTATAGGATATTTATATAGCGCACATATCCACGCACTAGTGCATGCTCAAGTCGCTGGTATTTTTTCCCTCGATCACTGGATGTCAATCTCAACGGCACATCGCATCATCAATCTCAACTCCCTGGGGAGTATACAACTCTTGCAGCCACTAGGCGCACAGAGTTATTGTGGCTTACTCATCCTAACGAGGTACCCATTGACAGTTGGGTGGACTGGGACACATAGTCACAGTACTTTGTCCATGTTCACTGCACGTTGCAGTACCCGCAACTAGGTGTTTTCATGTGGCCACCATCTGGTCAAATGACAACGGATTCGTGGGTTCTTTTAAGTGCACAGGGTTGTGTACTGTACACCAGAGGCATATTGCTGGGATATTGCTAATGGCGGCGTAACCTAAACTCACTCACTCCCTCATAGGCACCCAAAGATGATACACACAGTCGCTCTGGTTACATGGCCGAAATACACTTAAGTATAAACCATTCCCTCGCTATCAGTACCCTTGTAGCTCTCCATCACACATCTCTATATCTGCAGTCATGTGAAAGATTAAACGTTATCAAAAGTATGGTAAAACACCAGCAACATAAATCGTGGTAGATCTCTGCTTGATATGATGTGGTCAGACATGTATTGCGTGTGTATGCTACGAAGGAATTATTAGACAAATGAGATTACTGGACATGCAACGAGAAGCATAATCTCTCGAGAACATTGATCGTGTCTGTGTCACAGTTCATATCAATTTCACGAAAACAATTTTGTTTCGTTTTCTAGTCTGTCAAAGGAGTCACGACAGTACAGCTCTAGCAGAACGGTACTTCGTGCTGTTCGGTGAGGCTCCCGGGGTTTCCGGATGGTTTTCATTACTTTGGAAATCGTTTTCATATTCTCCACAATTACGTACATGATAATGGTAGAGCTGCGAAATATTAAACTCGTCAAGATAATTTGTTGAAATTGCCTCTAATCCATCTTCTACTGATGTCTGTTCCTTTGAAATGACTTTTCGAATATTAACGTATTCTGTCTGATCGGCAGTGTTGTTGCGGAAAGAATGAGTGATTGCACGTTCATTCCGTTCACTACCGTGTATGCGATCTAGTGGATAGTGCATCTACTCTTAAGGTCGGCGGTCGCATCCCCAGCAGCTTTGTGAGACGTTAAGGACGGTACTTGCTGGTATCCCGCCTGGTCTTCGGCTTCAGGCGGATATAGCCAGAGTCTGTATTCTCTGTCCATATTATTGGGTGGCATGGTATCTCCGTTGGTCCGTGCGGACTAGAACACCACAGTCACACAACATTGATCGTCCACGTACGCGCGCGCACACACGTCACCGCGCAAATACACGTCATGCAATGGCCTACATCATATAGGAATGGAATTATGAATCCAGTACATATTTGACTGACTGCCATGCCCAAGGGGCGCAGAAAGGCCTGTTACAGTAGTTTCCAGTTCACAGCAGCAATATCACTATCCGAAACGGGACTGATAGAAAGCAGTTCAAATTCGTCAGGTTCAGGTATGCTAAATGACCATTAGCAGACATTAGTAAATGAATAGTTAACAGTGAGGATGTACTAACAGAAATATTACACTACTTTTGATACCAGATAACCATTTTACTCATTCGACGAACGGTGCATAAACAAAATATATTGTATTGATGTTATTAAAAACGCCATTAAAAGTACCAGACACTGATCATTTCGATAATGTATTCAGTAGCTTGCAATATACCATCTGAAAATGTGATCAATCATATGCTACCAGGAACTGGATACATCACATACCCACTATCGTGGATTGTAGACTATGAAGACACGTGCAAATTTGAAAATGACCGCGCTTGAGTATGGAATATCTGGATAAGAGGAGCTATTTAGATGTATAATACAATTAACATATGTTATATTTGGGATTACACTTCCTCGGTAATGTGCACAATTTAGTTCTGTTGTTGGGTTAAGTTCCATCTGGGACCCTCAGAGTCAGGCACCTAATCGCCTGCACACAAAGTCAGCCGCCGCGATGTCTGAACGGGTTAGACGGCTGACGGCTGACTTTGTGCACCGGCGATTTTGTGATATTTTGTATGATGTTGTGAAGATAATGCTGATATCAAATAGATGTTATAACCATTCATTTTGAAAAATCCAATGTGTCATAACAGGCGTATTCCATGTATTCTGTCAGGACTCATATGCCCCGCGTTCCAAAAGTACAGCCACATTCTGGTCATGGTTCACAAAGCAAAAGATTTGATAAAGAGGCTGATGAACTGTTCCATTCACACGTATGTTTAATACGTTCATATTAGATTCTAAGTACTGTAACAATAAGTGGCGAAGCAGCCTAGTGGTTAAAGCGTTTGCCCCTTACGCTGAAGACACGAGTTCGATTTCAAACATCACACCATGAAGTATTTCTGTAATTCTGATACGTGTAGAATATATTGTGAGAGCATACTTTATTACTCTTTTATACACACTCTGTGATCTGACCCATTAACAGCGAATTCGTCTATTCACTGTACCTACATGTGAGATGCCTCTCAAGAGATGTCCACTTAACAGTTGTCGATGCAGCAACTTTCGATATGTTCGTAACTTCTTGTATTTGTGCTGTTTAGAAGACGGCAAGCATATGACAAACAAAGAGAAAAAAGAGATATATTCTTTATTTACATTCAAGGGTATCAGTTGTACATGAAATGTGAAAATGTTTGTACAAAGAAGTCGAGTACCATGAATATGTACACGAGGCACTCATCACGAAAGATACAAGGGGGTCTGTGTTCACTGTTCGACTGACAAAGTGAAACATTTATCGAGGCATGTGATTGTGTGCAAGATACAAAATATTGTCCTTAGAAATTGTTTTTGACGTACAACGCCGTTTAGCTACATGTAATTGTCTCAGTCCAGGAGATGTACTACCACACCTGAATGGAATATTTCAAAGTATCAATGCCTTCATACGTATACAATTGTTTGTTTTACCATATGCATAATCATACACTTATATAATAGATGCACATCCGTATGAAAATATGCATTATAACGTAGTACTTTATGATACACCAACATGTCAAAAAACATATAGCAGACATTCAAAATCACTAGTAAGATAATTTAAACCTTCAAACGAAAATCATCAATCTGGCAAAAAGCTGGTCAGGCAATTTAAATTCCTTGTGTATATTGGTATCAATTTTGTTGGTTCAGTTATTTTACCGATTACTTCAATTTCTAGTTATCTGGCCACCTAACCAAACTCAGGATATTTCGGTTAAAAGAAGTCAGAAGAATTCTTATCTGAACGAAACGTCAACCGGCTACACAACAGAAGTAAATGAAAATAACTTTCTGTTGAAACAACCAGTGCATCGTTTCCAGTGTTATCTTTGTGCTTGATGAATGAGGTGCCAGCTCCATAAATTGAATGTATGAAGGATGATATACCATTCAATCTTCTGCAGCCTACAGCTCGTGTGTTTTATTGATTTATCTCATTGTGCAGTGGTGTGTCTTATAACAGACCTTTTTCCAAATCAACAATTTGAAATTACAAATGGACATGCGAAGTACTTCAATTATGCACATGACACTTCTCATATTTACATAAATAATACTTTGAGTTTATTTCATCCCTTTGAGGTTGCTGGTAGTAATCAATCTTGACATTAATATGTAAAAAATATGCATATTTTTGAAATGGAATATTTTTCCTATAGCAATGAGGTGTGATCATATAAGAGGATTAATATCAGTAAACGTTTATTTTCAATTTAAATTACGTGCACGTCAACATGTCGGTTTGTGTGCAGTCATTCCCATGTCGAATTAAGATAAAAGCATCAACAGCGGTACAGAGGAGAGAGATTCACCTTTTAGATCTTACAAAAAAATACCGATACAATATGTTGGCAGCAGATATTAAAGGGCACACAAAAAAACCTGTGGCAACTGAAAATACACAAAAAACATACCCATAAAGGTAAATCTTGCACTGAATCAGTGCCCAGTGATCGTCCATACAGTTAACCTGGCTTACTGTCTAGTAAACATCTTAACGAGATTTAAAAGCCACATTCACCCTACTGAACAAACTTTTCGTCCATCAACTTCATAAGAACGTTTTATTCGTATGCCGGTCTGCATACATCACTTACCTTCTTTGACGACTATATATCATGTTCATATTTTTAGAAAACTACTTTGTGCAGATCTCATATGGATGTATTGTAGATCTCAGAGTGCAGCGTTGAACATCTCACAGTGCTGTATTGCCGTTCTCACGATACTGTATTGCAGATCTCACAGTCTCGTAGTCGTTGTGACATCGTAATTGGTTTGTTTACAATGGCATCCTCTTGTTTAGGCATGTACTTCGTGTAATCTCTGTATTGTTTTACCTATTCTCAAGAAGTAGTGTTATCGTATACTTACATTGTTTTCTATCTTGTTCTTACAAGCAGTTTCATCGTATGCTCACAAAATATTTCATTTAACTCTCACAAAGTGTTTCTTTGTATTCTCACAACGTGTTTCATTGTATTCACACAACGTTTTTCACCGTATTCTCACATCATTTATAAGTCCATTTATTTGTTCTGGCGGTGTGCCGACAACTGTTAATCTTGTATCATTTCTTTTTATATGATCGGGCTGAAAAGGAATAGAAATGAAATTAGAATCAAAAGACAAGAAAACATAAAAACTACAAGTTTTCATAAATCGACCATACATGTGTTCATTCCGTGAGTATTCATGTTGGGACCAATTGTCTTTGCACATTGTCTGATGGTATTTCGCGATCAATGCGAAAATAAGGTTTGCATTATGCAGTACGATATATGACTTGACATTTGTCGTGTGACAAGGCACCGCGGAATAATATCAGATTACACTCTAGACGACTACTTGCATCTCTTTATGAAACGAGTCCCTGTTGACGTTCTAACGTTCTCGTAAGGATGGCTTAGCGTCTAGTGTTCACACGTCATGCTTAATACCCGGGTTTATTTCAACACATGGGCACAATGTGTTAATCCCTTTTGAGGTGGATGTAATGAGGTGGATGTATAAGAAGTACCACCAGACTTATTCACTCACAAATTAACTTCCACGCTGGACCCTGATTCCACTGGGGAGGTTGTGACCACAGGTCCTCGTGTGTTTGCAAGGACTATTTTTTTAGATGATGATTCTTCACAATACATCATGATGTATTGTACTGTGAAGCATTTCGAGTCGGGGGTCATCTCCAAAACAATTTTGTTTTAACCTTTAATCCTCACACAGACAAGAGGGCCTGTGACATATTTATACCAAGAAAGAACGGGTAAAGACGGATAATGCACAGGGAACTTCTATTTAATCTGTATATTATTTAAGTGATGCCCCGTGCGTATTCCGGGTTCAACAGTTAAATCTAGTAACCTTTTGCTTAGTATTAATGGCACATGAATAGGGTCAAAGTCAATTATTTACAAACCGCTTTCATGTATTGAACAACAGTGGGTGCAGCGTTAACCAAAAAACAAATAATTCGATGTTGCGTTATCATACCGGTACTACATTTATTTATCATTTGCTATGAATGTATTGTCCAAGATATACTCTTCAAAGAGACAAATACCTTTGCAGAAATCGTTAACAGTACTTTATGGCATTAACTGTACTATAGTAATGGACGAATTGGGAACACGTTACGATTTGATCATGGGCGATTTGTGAACAATGAGCACGGCCTTTGTCTGAAGGACCAAACATCGACCACTTATCATTGTTCTTATACTAAGCATAAACATTCCTCTGATTGTTTTGAAGAGCATAAAACAGGACATATAGAGCCTCAGTTGTCCTTGCCGAACGATGACGTTCAGGATGGTTGTTCTGGGACTATGAGATGTATCTACACAGGTTCAGTTAGGCCCTTACGTTTCTTTTTGGAGGCGAAATATAACTTGTATACACTTTACTTTTATAAACATGTGTCCATGGACATAGGTATTTCCGAATATCAGGTAGTGTTAATAACATTGTAAAAGCACTTCTCGTCGTTTGTGCATCATTGGTAATTGTATGTCCTTCATATGCACTGATGTAGATCATGCACAGTTAATCTGAATATATATAAGAAACATCACAACAGAATACTTACAGCAGCGCCCGGTATAGGCCTTTTCTTCAAACAGAATATTTCTATAATACCAGTTACTATTGACACCACAAGGCCACTTATTAATATATAGAATATTCCAGCAACGTTGCTTAGGGACAGGGACCGCTTTTTGGATTCCTGAAAGTGAAATATACGTCCATTACATTTAACAGGTTAGAAATGTGAAATCGGTTTAGCCTGTGTACGCAATATACTTATAAGAGATTTCAAAATGACAACGTTAATGCTCGGTCAACAATGTTTCTTGTTAGCACGGTCGGTATGGTATAGCCAGAGTTGAAGTTAGTGATGTAGGTTTGGAGCCACTTTCAGTAGTGCTTCAGTGTTTTTCGGAATGTCCTAATATTTACGCAGATGTTTTTTCACACACTGATTAACCCACGGAGAGTGTACTGGTGAATAATGTATCTTGGCGAATCTAGGATTTGAATCCACCCTCGGCAAATCCCGGGCTCGCAAAGGACACAACTCTCACTGCTAGCTCATCCAAGCCGCGCTAAAGTATGTGTTGGGTAATTTTGTAAAACATGCCTTACCAAAGGAATTTTGAATATGCTATATATTAATGATGATTTCTCCTTAAGACAAAATCTCAGAGAAAAGTTAAATATTTGCCTTGCTGCAAAATGAGATCTCCAAATTCATTACAGTTTAGTTCAAACGGCAGTATTTGAGTACGTGACAGCCCCTGGAAAGTACGAGGCAATCTAAGCATATGTCATCTGCTGGAGTGAGTGAGTGGGTTAAGATGTAAAGTCACATCGGCAATATTTATAGCCATATCGTAACTAAATCTAGTTCTAAATTCATAATACATACATATAATATATATAACCCTGTCAACGAAGGAAAGTAAAACCATTAGATTATCACAGATTGGTCATCTGAAGGAAACATTAAACCAAACGTACACTTCGCTGTTCAATCATTTTAACCTTTCTTTTTCTTTTGGATTTTCCGCTATTTTTCTATTTACGAGCATCCTGTTTTTGAGTGTTAATGTTTCAAAGGAAAATGTTGGTTGCTTGATGCTTCAATCCATTTCAGGTAGCAGGAGATACTGTCGTTTCATCAAAATAACCGACCGTTTTGCATCCCTTGTGATGAAAGTATCACAGTCAAGCATGTCCTGCTTAACTGTGTTGAATATTCCATCACAAGGGATAAGTATTTTAATGTCAAAACATTGAAGGATCTT
>VKKT01001542.1:26187-40911 GCA_008038995.1 Haliotis laevigata | reverse complement strand
CGGGGACGGTCATTTGTTATACCTGTTTGGTTGTAACGAGCTGCAAGCCGCGATATCGTGCTGAGACTAACGTTCAGACGCCTGGCAACAGAAGATTGGTATTCACCAGCGTGCATTCTTCCAATGGCGATGTTCCGTGTCGCAGCTTCAAGACGTGGAGTAGAGATTTGACCTTGAAACTACTTCAAAACGAATGCCAATTTCCAAAAGTAATCTGGATTTTTATAGCCAGACAGTGCATGCTCTTTGCTGCACTATTTCAACAGGAAGGTGATTTCTGTTGCGCTGTCGCGATGCCTTCTTAATCTTTGTAAGAAGTCTCATCAAAATCAACATTTTCAGGAAAAGTCGATTTTGTACTTGTGCAATTTTGTGTAAAATCATGCTATCAACACTTTTCTTACATATATTGATGATTGTTTGAACACAATAGGTAGTTAATAGATTTGTAAAAATACAAATCACCTATGCGTTTCTTTTTGGGGATAGTACATGTATATCAAGACCTAAGAAGTGGAAAGCTGTTCTCGTCACTTTGTGTAACCGGCATGGCATTTATATTTTTAAATAGATAGGCCGTATATACATGTACATTAAGCGTATAAAATGTGCTGAAATATCCTCGAAATACAAATCTATTAGGTTTTTATGTAGGAGTAGACAGTAATATTTAGATGAAATTTCGTGCTCTTGGTACGAAGGTGAAATGACGTCATACTGACCTTGATCAAAGTTACAAAATTCAATTTAACATTTTCAAAATTGTCTCATCAGACAAATTATGTCTGATGCAATTCCCCGTTTTGACTTATACCATATGTCACATTGAAGAATGAGGACTAGTTTTCATGGATATACAACTTCTTTATTCTGTATAGGCGACGTTTCGACATAGATTCTAATGTCGTTGTCAAGCAAGTGGTTGTCACTTAGTGTAACCGGCATGTCTTTATGGCCTTATCTTCTCGCGAAAAACTAGTTCAATTTTCAAATTTATAATTTAAAAGTGATTTACAAACGTATGCTCAGAGTCGGAACAATCGACTCTTCTGTTAGGTTTCTTGTGAACAAGGAAAGGCTATTGTTGCTTTTATTGCCAAATGTGCATATAATACACGCTAGATATGTCATATCCGACATGTATGATCTATCATAAGCAGTACACCATATACATGTTGACATCAGTAGCACATTATTTCCTGTTTGAAGTTCTGTAATATATCCTTACAAATATATTTTGTGACACATTAAAATGCAACTGAAACCCTCTCTTACACGAAGAGCGCCACATTTACCAGACACAAACATGAAAAATGTCATTATACAAACCAATTTTGTTTGCCTATTTCAAATCTGAATCGTGATAACGACGGGCTGAAATGAACTAACAACTGCTGGAAAACCAACCGTTTTCTGAATATCACAATACTTGTACGTGAGATTAACTTACTTCAAGTCGGAGCCAAGAGGAGTTGCGATGCCGAAGCCCTTCAAATTCAGGTTGGGCCCGACTTTCATCGTATTACATGGTTTCCTATTATTATAATATTCGTTCATTGTTGATTCCAATAAAAATGCATATTTGGCTTTAAAGTTGCGAACTCTCTCCACCCCAGCTTCGATCGAGTCTACGAATGGGCTCGGCGTTGCCGTCGTCATGGCGTTGTACATCGTCCTGTATGTTGGAACTGCCGTTTTCTGAAAGATGGAGAGGTTCAATTGTCATTTGTCTTTGATCAGAAGGTTCCAGCCTATTCATGACATGAATCATTATCCGCTAAAATTGATTGAATATCAATGAAAATAATGCCGCGGGTGTAGTAATTCAGTAGGATTTAATTAAATGTGCATTTATGTTACTATGGGTTCTCAGATCTGAAGGTTTTAGAATGCGGTAGGTTCTTATGTGGGTTTTAGCAATAAATGTGTAAATATCGTAATTGTGACAAACAGCAGGGCGAATGTCCAGGGTACTCTTGTAGCACCAACGGCAGATCCAGGATGTGGTTTCGAGCAATGGGCATAAACCTGCCTTTTGGTAAAGGGTTTCATTAGTTCAGATGTGTTTTTATTTATTTAACGAAGCATTAAGCGATAGATCAGCTATATGACGGCGGTCTATTCAAGCCTGGACCTGACAGTCCAGTGATCAACACCAAAAGCATCGCTCTACGCGATTGGGTCAAGATTTAAGTTAAAAGGTCTGGTAAGTGATAAATGGGATTGATATCCATTTACGAGAAACGCATTAAATGTGTGTGCATGCTTCCTTGTGTGTATAGATTGTACACTTATTACGACTAATCCCTTTCTTAACAGTGCTATCCCATTTAACAAGTGTTAGTCCAAACAATACCGTAGTCTAATAGGGGTACTGTCCTCGGACTCTGCTTATTTACACTGACCCGAAATGTGCCTGTTTTTATCCGCATGCCATTGAGCATCACACAGGGTAACAACTAGAAACTTGCTTTAATTCCTATTATTTCTATTGATGCCGGACGATCGCTCAATTCAACAAACCGACTTGGGGTTTTCGGTTTCGTACTATCAACCTCTGAGCCACGAATCCCTCTAAGCTGTGACTTTATAAACATTTGCATTTGATAAAAGTGTTCAAGTTTCAAAACGGCTGGAATGTTTTGAGGCTGAATCAAAAACGTTTTGTTCTCCTCTGAAGATGAGAATATATCAAGTAATGTCGGCACCAAATGACCTAAGCATCAAAGTATGTTTTCATACCGCAAAGAATTCCCTTGTCGATCCCGATTTTAATGTTCCATACGATATTTCTGTTTGCTTGGCAAGGTCATCAGCGGATTTGATTGGGGTGAGCATCCGCTCTATAGTGAGAAAGGCGGCTAGGTTGGCGGTGTATGAAGATATGATGATCAGCACAAAGAACCACCATGCCCCTCCAATGATGCGACCAGCGGCTGACCTGCAACAAATACACACACACATTTACATCAAAGGCAAAATAACTGACACAAGTTTGAGAACTTCATGCATGTCACGTCTTCATCACTGACAAGTTTAAATGCGCCGGTTGCACTCAAAACGGGTGAAATGTTACTGGACATTAATAATTTCATACAGAAACTATTTCCTAAACATTTCAAATCTGCCAAGCAAAATGAATGTACTTGAAACACTTTTCCGTGAAAAGACTGGGTACTTTCATTCCCATTAGTGACCTATTGGGGATGTGAATGGGTGTAATTGTATGTGGTCTTTTATTTTGTACCCAGTAATGATAACATATCCCTTAGCTGTCATGGTCTATCAGCGTGTGTGGTGTTTTGAGTACACAGAAGAATAACCTGGTAATTTGTACAGTCCATAAACAGGACAACACTAGTTTCAGTGTTCAGTGTACCTAACCACGTGATCATGAATACTAGTATACATGTGCATCATTTGTACTTACAGAGATATCTACCTTGATTTATATTTTAATATCTCGTTATCTTCTTTGAGAAGAATGGAGGCTGACATATGCCAATATTTTGTGGATAACATAAGCCATTGAGACGATTCCAGGTTTCCATACTATTAGACTGCAATAATATACTTAATTAGAACTTTCAGTCCCCAGGACTGGGCTTAGACATGTCCAAAACAGAAGAAAGAGAATCGCAGAAATGCCAGTTCCGTACAATTAACATCAAACACACCTCTATATATACCGTATGCATGACATTTCCATCGATATAAGAACACGTATTACATCTTTCCCGCATACACCTCATTATAAAAATTGAAATATAAGTCTTATACTGTGTTCTAATTTGCTACTTAAAGGATTACCCGTCATTCTTCTCTTGACGTGCGTTCCCCTGAGAAATGAAAAAGTGGTTTTTTTCGAACTATAGCTCAAGATGCGTATATCACCCTCCCAGTTAAAGTGCAACAGGGGCCGATAGTGATATGAAACCTCCCTTCATTTCTGAATATATGAGAACTCCACGTGTAGGACTGCATGGTGAGGGAGCAATTCCTCCAGAACATACGTCATTTCGCCAGTGTATTTATGGTGAAACGTAACCTGTTTTCGTGGTTTTATGCCACTTCTAATACATCACTCTGACTACGACCAGAGCTCATTGGTTGCATCAGACATGTTTGTGTAGTTAATTGGATGTTTCACTCCAATATCTGAGACAAAAAGTGACTTTGTAGGCAAAAACGTTTCGGCCCGCGGTATGTATTTCATGTGAAATGCCAGAAATGCCTGAAAGACGATATCACCAATTTTTGGGAAAAAATATAGTTGCAACTCTGCTGTTATCAATTTCATAGCTGACAGATTTTGCATGTCAAAAATACACCGAATCATCATGCGACCTTTCGCATCTCCTCTTCCCATCATAAGTCATATGTAACAGGATTAAATTTGGGTAATGTGATATAGATTAATAGATCCTTCTTTTACAAAGAGGATGTACGGTGCCAGTTTCAGAATGACCTTTGAGTGATATCACTTTATATATCCGTATATAGTTTCCATGATAACCTGTGACATTTTAGTAATGATTATTACAGAGTGGGTCTCCTCCTTCACAAACATGAACCAGTATGAAGTGTGGGGTTCTCGATATCGTCAATCATAATGAGCATACATTCACCTTGGGCAATGGTCACTTCCTTGTAGCATTAGAGCTCCCATCGAAAACCAGAAGGAATTGGACAGCGTGAACTGATTCTGAATCATGTCTCCAAATGTCAACGTCAAATTGTGCCACTCGTAGGGACTGAATCGGCTCACAAGAAAGATACTGACGCTCACGACCACGTATGCTATAGATATGCATGCCCATAGTTGAATTGAAAAAGGCTCCATGAAGGAAAAGACACCAGGCTTTTGTTTGTCAGGGCGCTTTATCATTATGCTAATTCCCATGTTCATGAAGGGTTTTGAGAAGTCGACCACCCGCTCACGTTCCGCTGTGATTGTTAATGGAGCAATTGCCAGTTCAGCTACCTGAAATAAGACAGATCAATAAGCAACGGAAGGAATGCTGGCGCGCTGAAATCGACAACGGTAATTAGTGATATGGACATGGGTATCGGTGCGGTCGACAGCCTTTGCAATCTTGACCTTTGGTGTTGGAGGCAGAAATGGACATTACTGTTGGAAGAACGCACCTAATGATTAACGACATCCGTGTGAATATAGGTAGTAGGAGTCACTAAGGGTATTACATTATTGGCGTTAGTAATTACTGATATGGACTGGGTTCTTAGAAATTCGGGTTCTTGAGATAATTTGTATGCGCTCTTGTCCCTTAAACAATGGGCTTTGCGCTCTTATGGTGATTGAGGGACATATTAAATGGTCCCACAGATATAGGTCATATTTGTCATGAGAACAGAGTCGTGCTTATCTGTCTGTGGAGACACAGAGTTCGGACCTTCACAGATCGTTCTGGGCGCAGTTCGTTATCTCACTTACAGAGCGTTAACTGGGGTTATGTGCGATCATATACCACGCTGACACAAAAAGGGTATATAGTCGGCAAACACAATTTTCTTCCAAATCCCTTAAAAATAGTGAAGGTAATCTGTAGCATACTAATATCATTGCCAACTCCTAACGTTCGGGATGCCTTTTGTCTTGAAATGAAATGAGATAAAATATAGTTAATGGATTATGTATATAAATATATTGCCAGAAATGATTAATCGCCATGTGGTTACTGTTTCAGTGTTCACCGAGAGTTGTCAGTACTCTATGGACATACTAGCACCTAGCTGAAGCAATAACCTTTGACAGAATAAAGGTACCAAAGACAGTACAAATACAATTAAATCGTTATCGCAAGGGATATGATGCTTATGATTAACTTTAATAATGTGAAGTATTTGCACTAATTCACTTAGAAGACGCACAAGTATGCAAAACAAATCATTTAATTCATTTAATGGACAAGTCTTTATATTTCTGTTGCAGTACAATGCAAGCGTGCAGAGGAATCTTAGAAGCAAGGTAATGCGTCGAAACAATCTAATCGTTCTGAATACCCCACTTACAGAATAACTGACAAAAAGAGGTGAGGAAATTAGGACCGGGATATTGCATGGTTGATTGTTTTAACGCAGATAATAGTACTGTTGAAAGTGTGCAATTCGTACAAAGATACATTCTTCAAACATTGTGTTGTGAACGATTTTGCTGCTGCTTTTAATGAAGATTACTTATTTCAAAAATGGAAATTTCAAAGTTTACTGGCATGAGCACAATGGATTTCCTTTGTAAATTTCGATATTGCAGTCGCACAACCATTGCCTTTGTCAAAATGCCGACTGTGGGATTGAGTACGATCTGACATCACCCCACGTCTCAGTTCTCCGATCATTCCGCTCCACGAGCCATTCTTCAGATCCTCGCCAAACTGCCCGTCGCGAACCTCGCGGATCTCGTAGTCAAACTCCAGCTTCTCCGAAATCTCGTCAGCCAGATCTCGGCAGAATCCTGAAAGGACCAGAGTGAAAACTGAATTCTAAAATGACAGCTCTAATCATATTACATAACCGAATAACCAGGAAACATTTAATGAACTGGAGATTACAACTAAGCCGTTCTGAAGGCCCGGACTAATATTCTACTCAGAACATTGCAGCTCTGTATGTAGAAACATGTACATTTAAAAGATAAAGAACGTTAAACGACTGGGGATATTATATTGACAAAGTGGACTTGCATACTATAGCCATATATTTTTCCTGGCAAGATACACGCTCCCTTCCGTACTGATAGGGGCCACCCGGTATAAAGCAACATGAACAAATAACACAATGTTATGTCGATTGGATAACAGTTTCGCTGTTACGAGATTAAAAGAGATCATTGGTTATTATTAAATTATCACACCATGGCTTTGTTTGTTTTATTAAAAAAACATTCATCATTAACTGAACCACAATAACAAGCAAATACATCAAATTCTGATTTTTAATTCATTTTTATCCTTTCAAGATATTTATTTTCATTTCGTCAAACACAAGAAAGATACATCGTGAAAACTCATTTCCCCATTGTATTGTCAGCTAAAATTATGCATTATTACTTGGAAGAGCTGAATATTATTCCGTTGAATTTTACTTCATTATTGTAATTTTCTGCATGAACTCGTATGTGATTGTCTGTTCTGTTGATGATGCCAACACGTGCGGACACAGTCGGGGCCTCGTTGCAGATTTAATGCAAACAAAGGTTGTGTTCATATTACCGAGGTAAACTAACTAGAAATCAGTTACATAAACGGTTTAGAGGCATTCAATTAAGGTTTCAAAATAATCTCATTCTACAGAAAACATATCACTTTGCACAGAATCCAACAAAAGTAAGCTTGCCAACAGTTTGCCCTCAAATCTGCATTAAGAAGAGATTTATCTGATGAGCAACTTAATTCGACATTTCCGAAAGAAGTGTGCTTTCCATTTGCAACGGAAACCGCCTTCCCCTATCAAAATGGTTGTTCTGCTACAAAATATTCTTCAACGAGGAGCCCATCTGCATGTGAAGTCCACAGAGAATTAACTAAGCCTGTTTGGCGAAATAACCCAAGTGGCGCACGGGCTAAGTGGCACAACATATAAAGTCATTTCGGTATGTTTGAGACATTTCTCGAGGCGCTCGATCGATACAGTGCTGTATTCTCCTGTAGGGTTGATCAGGCCAATTTACCTCATCGCCATTCACGTCTAAAAATCGCTTACCCCGAGGTATCGGCAAGCAATAAGCAAATATACCCAATTTAGTGATTTGGAAGCAAATCTTAACGGCAAACCTTCGTATCTATTGTTTCCTAGGAGGGGCTTTCCGTTGTCAGGCGTCTTCTTCTTCGCCAAGAACGGTGGAAGCTGGAAAAAAGGATGGTAAATGGAGAAAGCGGTTGGAAATAACACAGACTTGACGTAGAATAACACCAATTTTCTATGGTAGAAATGTCAAAACCAGATGTCCAAACGGCTTCATTGTGTATTTTCAAATTACAGTTTGGCGAAACATTTTAAGCAAATTTTCAAGTGAATCATTACTGGAAGATCTGTATAAAGATGAATCTGTCTCCAAGTCTTTTGAATGTGTTTCTGAAGAAGGATAACGTCAGATCGGCGTGTGACGACATACGTTTCATGGATACTTAAGGGTCAGATATTTACATAACGGTTATAGTGACGGCAAACCAAACGTGATGGTACGAAGCGATCATAAATGCAGCTAATAGGTAAATTTCACATTTTTTCTTCTTTAACGTCAGAATATGGAGTTAACCCTTTTCACGCGCCTACTAATCATACATGAACGGACAAAACGTGGATGTGAGATAAATCAAAAACTTGAATCTTCATATTCACTTTATATTCTCTGGATAAGTATAACTCCAAAATACTTGACGTTTATGTGTTTTTTAAGCGATTCACTCTGTCATATCTCCAGGGCTGTAAGAGCGTTGCGTGGGACATGTGCGTGGGATTAGAAGAGGAGTACAAAGAGAAATCGTGTTCATCAGTCGAAAAAGTACTTGCATGTACTGTTACGTGACTTTCTCAACAACCAAGAACCGCGTGTGACCTGGGTGACTGGACGACACCTCATGCACTTGGAACCGACTGGAATGGCAGCCCCATTCTTCAAGAAGGGCTTTGGGGGTAATGGCTGCAGCTTATGTTGTCAGGAGTGTGTCCACGAAAATGACTGTCCAGCATATCCCTCAGATGCTCAACTGAGATCCGATGACATTGATGGACACAACTGTACGTTAATGCCCGGGGATTTCAACAGATAAGTACGGAATCGCACTGTGCGGGGACTGGCGTAGTCATGTTGATGGCAAGTTATGCCTGAGGTAAAATCTGGTGCCATCACACAGACCTCTTTAGTTGCCCTGGACATGAACCAGATCTGTTCTTTGCTTATCCGATATAGCTCCGTACATCGTAACACTTCCTCGACAGCATCGGTGGAAGCGTTGCACGCAACATCCATCACAACACCTATTCCTTTACTAATTCACACAGAGTTGCCTGTCGTAGAACAGGGACACCGGTATACATCACACTGATCATTATCATTGCTGCTGCTGCTCTATATTACGTAGAGGTACAATAACACCAGCGCAAGTTCAGTGTCGTGCTGTTGGCGACATTCTGTTCATAAACCATGGCCGCATGGTGCTGAACTGCAGTTGTTCCTGGACAATATTTAGTGGTGCCAACTTGTCGATATCGTGCAACAGTCGGGCAATTGTGCTCTGGGTGACGATGAAATGCCTTGCTGGCGATGCTTGCGATCTACCAGCTTCAACTCGACCAATCAAACTCACAATTTGATTTGATATACCAAAGAAATCCCCTGACAAATTCTAAGGTTTTCAAAACATGTATATCACACAGATATTAACTAATTGAAGAAATGTAAGTGAGAGAGTGAGTTTGGTTTTGTTCCGCTTTTAGCAATACTCCAGCACGGCGGGCTTCACACATTGAAATGGGCTTCACACGTTGTACCCATGTGGGGAATCGAACCCGGGTCTTCGGCGTGACGAGCTAACGTTTTAACCACTAGGCTACCCCACCGCCCCGTAGCAATTTAAATGAAAAGAAACCCAATCCGCATGTGGCAGAGCATCACTGAAGACAGGGAAGACATGGAACACTTTCCATGTGCGAAAGTTACCTTTTTGAGTGGATATCAACTCTAATACCAAAGTAAACTTTAAAACTTGTCATACATTGTTTGCAGTTTTCGGCGCTCGTAGCGAGAGAAAGTGATTTATTTGGCTTGTCGTTATTGTTCGTTCTGCCTTTGGGAAACGTCCATCTGACACGTCCTGGACGTGGTGCTATCACATCTAGAACCAATTCACCTATTAAAATGCGAATTTGCAAAGACCTGATCTCAGACTAATAACTGTTTCTGATGCAGAACATGGTGCATGGCATTCTTGGATGTACAAAATCATCGATATCCTGAAAGATGGGAGCTTTTCTTAAAAGTGGTACGTTCAATTAACAACATTAATCATTTGAGTAACAGCGCATTCTGGCGTGTGCACGGACGCATATTCCATATATGCTTTCTGAACTCCTGTTCTGAAGATGGCCTTGAATAAACATAGTTGCAGACATTCCCATTAAAAGTCTTTCAGCTGACGTACATGTGTTCGCCAAATGGAGACACTGAGGTTTTATTCGAGTGAGTGGCTATGGTATTACTCCGTCTTCAGGAATAGTCCAGAAATATCACTTTGAGGGACGCATGGAATTTCACGCACATTGCAACCATGTGGAAAATCGAAGCCAGATCCTCGTCGTGCCGAGCAACTCTTTCACCAGTGGGCTACCCTACCCTACCCCATAAATGATTATTGTCTTTTAAATAAACTTTATATGATTGTTTATCAACAAAATAGCAGCACAGATGACTACTCAAATGATTTGAGCGTAGGGTGAAATAGATTGTGCATCATAACTAAAAAGTATTGCTCGAAGATCTAAACTTGCGTTCTGCTAGCTGACATGATTAAACCATTACCACTGCCTAGTCCGGAGGGTATTGTTCGGTATATGTAACACAGAATCTGTCAATATTGAATAACGTTTACGTTCTGTTGCATGTATTAAGCACCAAGCATCTTGTGTATGATATTGAGATTGTTCCTTCTGTACGGCTGAGATACTGTCAGAGACATATTGTCGGCCATTCCCCTGCCACAGTCCGACTAAAAGGATCAGGGCACGTAATACGTTCATGAACTCCATTACAAACATGGTATTTCATCACACGATGTTATATTATCATTCTTCCTTGGTGCAGTGGATAGAGCGTCACCTCGGAGAGAGGAAGGACGGTAGTTCGATCCACTAGCCGCTCATTCCAAACGAGGATGATACTTCCTGCTTCAATGCCTAATGCTAAGCATGAAGAGGACAAGATACGCACGTTGGTCGGTTGTGAGTCAGTGTACTATGTCTGAGTATTGTATTTGTCTTAGACTGCTGCATCATGTTTCTAACGCTCTATCCATCTCTCCTAACACGTGACAGATCATTAATTTATTGTACCAAATGCATATGAGCAGTCGTGTGATTTGCTTGTCAAGCCATGTACACCCCAAACATGACTTTAGTTTACAAGTATTAACAAAACGCTATAAGGATGGCTTGGAGATTTTATAGAATATTTCGCACTACATCCGCAATGGGATTTCGTGTCAGATGATTGTTTATTGTCCTTGCACGCTCTCAAGGAAATCGCGCAGCGAAGCAATCCCAGGAGTACAGGCGATGGATATGAACATGTTTCTATTCAATCGGACTACCTTTTTCAGTTCCATCACAGTAATACAACCTTTATGAAAGATGGTGTTAATACATAACTGGTCTTGTTGAATGTAATTACAGAATCGGCTTTTGATCTCGATCATAAAAAAAGAAGATACTTTTTTATCGCCTGTCCTTCTATCCTGTCAGCACATTGAATATTGAACATTTTCTTTCCAGATCGGACTATGAAGTATTTTGGGGGTTCTTTCAAAGGATGTCCTCGTGGAAATGAAAGCCCAAATGAGATACTTAAACCTAGTAGATAGCATTATTGAATAACAATATTGTTTGAGCAATAGCAAGTGACGAGTGAGTAGGGTTTTACGCCGCTTTCACAAAAATTCCAACAACATCACGGCTGGGGACACCAGAAATGGGCTTCACACATTGCAACCATGTGGGGAATCGAACCCGGGTATTCAACGGAGCTATAGCAAACACAGACAGGCCTGCATATAAATAAGTGTGCAAGGGGATCGTTGATGGTTCAAATATTACTTCATTTCGTTATAATCACAACAAGTAAAGTACATTACTGGCAATAAACTAGGAATTACATCCAAAATGACGATGTTACAACAAGGATGTTATGTGGGGTTGCAACAGACCATAACTGGTTTGAGTGTGAAGACAAAAGCTTTCATTAGCAAATGCAAATAGACAGGTGTAATCCACAGCATTGTAAAGTCTCAATAAAAGTGCTGTTGCTCGTTTACGCTTCCGAGTAGTGAGTGAGTGAGTATGGTTTACGCCGCTTTTAGCAATAGTCCACAAACATTCTGTGGGTTACGGCAAATAGGCTTCACACACTGTACCCATGTGGGTAATCCAACCCGGGTCTTCGGCAAGACGAGCGAACCCACTACAGAGTGAACAGTGTTTACTGTTGTGTATGACTGACAAGAGGCGTTGTATCAGATTGCTGCCTTCTGTGTCGGCTTAAAAAGCTGACAACGTGATGGGCCGATTCTATTAGGTTGCTGACAAGCCGATCATGTAATGTCGCTCGAAAGTGAGTCATCATCTTAAGGTAATAGCACGTCTCTGAACTAACATCCGTGTAATGTTAAACCTTCGCTGCTACTTGCTTGGTTGTTATGTTCGCCGTCGGTTTAAAAAAGAACTGTAGGTATTCTTGTTGGTGGACGTGACGGTTTGAGACATTGACAAGAGGCGTTCAGCATACTTATCCTTCACTTCATTGCAATCGCCTTCGTTCGAACTCTAATGAACGTGTCTTCCCTGCCGAATTATGTCCCAGACGGACACCTAACCCATGATTAGTCAGCTTTCCCCTTTCGTATCTACGTCTGACACGTCTTGAAGTAACATCGACACTATCTGACCCCAGAAGGCGGCGTGAAGAACAGAGCTCTGACCTAAGAACACAAGCTCCATACTTTAATTTCGGTTTAACAGTCCTGTCGCTGAAGGTATTTTCAGAGTAAAGCAATTAGACGGCCACTCAGCACGGTCTAAGTGAAAGTATTGATGCTTTTTATGACGTGACCTGGAATGAGATATAGTCCTCTGATGCATTTTAAGATGCTGAAAACTTAACGTGTTTCGAACGTGGAGTGCATTACAAGCCTATTTACATACTTCCAACGCTAAATAAGAATGGCCTACACAATTATGGTATTGATCACAGAGCATGAGAGATAGAGTTTTCAGATCGTGTTTGATATTAATAATTTTAGATGCCCTTCATGACACAATACGAAGTATTAAAATCAGATAAGACATTGTAAAGCTTTTGGAGAAATTGAAACGATCTGAACATGTAAATAGCTATTGGCTTTGTCAGGCTATCTCA
Organism: Haliotis laevigata; assembly: GCA_008038995.1. Lineage (NCBI taxonomy): Eukaryota > Metazoa > Mollusca > Gastropoda > Lepetellida > Haliotidae > Haliotis > Haliotis laevigata. The sequence continues at coordinate 27,764 of VKKT01001542.1, read as the reverse complement.
GAGTGAGTGATAGTCTTGTCAGTCACATGCTGGATAGTGTAATAGCCGTGGGGAATGGGTTTATTTAATGTGATCATTGTATCGTATTGATTGCAACTTGTCATCTATGAGGAAGACATAATAGCATCACCTTCTTAAAAGGTGAACACGTTATACAGTTGACCATCGTTATTCAGGATCCCTCTTTCACGAATGTCTTTTGTGACACAACGGACAATAGGCTCACTCTGAAGTTTGGCGGGCCGATCTCACTTGACACGGCAACGAGGATGATTAAAGGGACTCTTGGACATGATTGTGTCCGTATCGGAAGCCAGTCCTGCTTGTTCGTCTTATGAACGAGTGAGTAAAAAGTTAACGTCACATCGGCAATATTGCAGCCATATCGTGACGAGGATTTGAATAATAAATAAAGTGGTAATAAATAAAGTCAAATTATAAGATCCTGTCAACGAAGGACAGTAAAATAGCTAGAGGATCACATATATAGATATAAACTAGTATGAAAAACTAAAAACTTTTAACTATGGAAGATAATACAACATAAATTCAGGCTATATACGTTTGCACATTATAAATAGAGGTATGTGATGGACGAGTGGAAGAGTTTGAAGGAAATGTAAATTTGATCGAATTAAATGCATTCAAGAGAGTGGGGTTATAGATAAAATATGATAATAGTAAAGGTTTGTGAAGTGAAGTGGAAAAGGGTTCACTGTCGCGTTCATCTGTTAAGCATATACATCGTTGTGCATACAGGTGTGTACTAGACCAGATGCATATTATGTTGGTGTTTTAATGTAAGTCCACCAAGATACCAAGGCGCAGTTTAATATGGATTCATCCCTAGACAAAGTGTCGTGACCTGTCCCTGCCTTGTATTACTAACACACAGCGTCAGACAGGGTAAGAAAAAACACATCTGTTGAACGTCTTTACTACGCGTCCAGTTGATGGAACAACCGACCCTCTCTGGACAAGACAATCTATCATCTAAAGCACGTCGTCAGTTCTGTCTGGGCAATGACAGGAAGCCATACATACCAGTATAGTGGTGACAACCTTTCGACTTTTTGTTGACTTTGAACTTTCGTTAGCGGATCCCTGCTCACCAGCATCGTATATTGTTCTTAAACCGGATATGCTGTCCCATTCACCAATCTGAAACACGACCAAAAATCTTACTTTGATTCAAATGATTTAATGATTGCCACTGAGTGAGTGACATGCGATAAAGTAAATAAAGCCAATAAGCACAATACAAACATGTTTGAGCAAGGTGCGGTTCAGTTAATGCATGACGTGTTAGCACTGCAGGCCTTGGGCGGATGCAGGCCTTGTTCGGATGTCGTGAAACCCATGGTATGGACAGACACATTATCGAAGTAAATCTAGAACAGAAACCAACAGCCAGAGGTTCCGGTTCGCCTAAAGTATACAATCCGCACATGAAATACCCCTTAGGTGACAGGTCATCCATGTAGTGAGTGAGTGAGTGAGTGAGTGAGTGAGTTTAGCAATATTCCAGCTATATGGCGGAGGTCTGTAAATATTCGAGTCTGGACCAGACAATCCAG
>VKKT01001542.1:0-16247 GCA_008038995.1 Haliotis laevigata | reverse complement strand
CGGCAATATTACAATAACTGCAGTACCGTTCTATTAGCATTATTTTTCGTCCAGACACGCTATTTCTTCGTGCTTTGAGAACAGTCTTCAGTCGGGGCAACTTCCAGCTTCTGTAATTCGTAATATAAGAACCACAGAGTAAAGAGTAGGTTTAATGTCGATTTAAGTTTAGGCTTGGCCGATAGGCACGCCTATATGCCAGTATCAGAGTGACAGCTACTGTTGGGCCATAACTACCGCAGCGCTCCAAGCGGGCAAGGGGGCGCAACTCCAGGAATGTTCCCCATTGTATTTGTATTGTTTCTTTATAGCCAGTGACTCGTACAGACACGAAATTAAGATATCATCCGATAGCCATTAACCAACTATAACCACTCTGCAGGCCTTTTCTTAAGTGTATTGTCATGAATGTTTACACACAATTTATTTCAACCGGATAAGTGTACAAGTACAGTATCTTTGACGAATTCATTCCGTAATCAAACATTGTGACTTGAATTCAGTAACTCAGTGTAGCATATACCCCTAATAGTTTTCTTAACGTGGTTAACGTTGCGTTTGTTTATGTGGCTATTCAAGTCATGCCCGTTGTTCTGGGTTCTGCACTGCCAGCTTGGTTTTCCGAAGTTTATCTTGAACGTATCTATTGTTTCAGCTATATTCTGTTAAAATGCAACATCAAACTGTAACAAAGGTTAATAATCTGATATCTAGCATTACTGCATATGTCGTCAGCATCATCTACAATATTGCTACATACAAACATACAAAGAAAACACATACGAGTGTAAAAGTTATGCTGTGACTATCGGTGTTTTGTTTGTTCGTATCGTGAACATAATCCCTTTGAGAAATGGAACATTGTTTTTTAACCATTAGCAGCGATACCAATTTGAATATTGTCTCAGAGACAATGAAGCATATTTCCGTTATATATTTTTCTGTCAGTGAAGAACAGGGTTTGCCCAAGGCTTGTTCCATTAGTAAGGCACTGCGTCACTTGTTGAGTAGGACATAATAAAATCGAATGTCTAAATGTCACTAAATCTGGTTGTATTCCTTGCCCCTCGCTCTGTGAGAAGACCAGATTTCACACTTACGCCAAATTGGCGCCCTGGCATAAATCAGTTAATATTAAATTCAATGCTTTTCTCGAAATCGAAATCTTACACATGAACATACTACGTAGGCGGATGTATCAGATATTCATGTAAAGTAATCGACGTTTCTGAAATTACATACTACCAATCTTATGTTAATTTTAAATATTCTGAAATCTTCCTGACATATACTATCGGTAACAAATGGATGTGTTTCATATAAAGACATGTAAATGCTGTGCTTTCTGAACTATTAAGGTTGACAGCATGTTTATTTTCGTTATGCTGTATCACAATTTCATTGACACTACACTTTCTGCAGCAGGTGATCGAACTACACGTCGAAAGAAAGGGTTTTGCTTCAACTCAGTTAACAATGTTGATGTCAGGTGTGACTACCTTTGATACGGGCGAGGCAATTGGCGTTCCGTTGAGTGATGCATCGTTTGTATCGATTCTTTAGAGGCTCCAAAATGAGGCGGTTTTGTATCGATTCTATAGAGGCACCAAAATGTGGCAGTTATGTATCCATTCTTTAGAGGCTCCTAAATGTGGCTTTTTTGTATGGATTCTTTAGAGGTTCCAACATGTGGCAGTTTTGTTTCGATCCCGTCGATGCACCAACGGGATAAGTTGTGTTGTTAACTGTGACGACAGGCGAGTAACAAGTGTTGCCCTGCTGTAAGTGACATCTCCAAATAGAAGGCATCTTGTTCCATGAACCTGAACCAGTCTGGCAACTTTACCCTACGCTATTCCTGTTTGTAACATAGCGTAGATGTTGATTGCATTTTAACCGTGACGTTACGTAAGTATTATTAACGTGTTTATATTAGCAACTGCCGGCTAAAGCACTCTTGTGTCCAACTAACAATACTCAAAAATCCACACCTGTAACCGTGCATTAAACCTCACGTGCAATCAAATTCAAAATTGAAGTCTTCTTGTATATGCATTAAACGATAACTTGTGTAATTGTAGAATAAAGTTATATTTTTAAAATGTATATGGAGCATAGTTACTTTTGGCAGTTAACCTGCATACAATGTACATATACCTGTCGACTGTCTTGCTAAATAGAGGTTTATCGACCACACGCTACATTTGAATTGACAGTACAAATATTACATGGCGCTCACATGCTAAACATATATTATATAATTTATGAATACATTATTACAATATGCTTATATACATGCTAGTTAAATTTTAAAAAAAAGCAAAACAGGCCACTGCCGTTTTAATGGTCGTACTTTTTAAGGACATATTTGGGAAGAATGGTTCATTCCATTACAAAATGTTCCACTTATACGACAATCGGTGCCAGGACGGTCTCCTGAATCACAAAAATGTGAATCATCACACAATAAACACGCAACATTTGAATTCATCTATGTCTTCAGTAAAAGGTCATGTAAAAGGTTTATTGGGGTTTTGAATGATCGGTTTGGCCAGTGGTCGATAATCTATAGCAGTCACGGTCACAACAGAGATTAATGATATGGGATAAAAAATATATTCTACATTTCAAAGATCAAACTGTCAATGTTTCCTGCTCAGGCTTTTAATCTGCCGCGAGCCTAGGGACTACGGTAAAATGATAAGACCACAAATATACATTCTCCTCATTGAACATGTTGCAGATAACGATTCATCTTACTCCGATTTCACAATACGCCATACGAAGCGAAAAATACGTTTTAATTTGACAGATTTTCATTACGAGGGGTTAATAGCGCAGGAGTTTGCTGTACAATGTTTCCTCACTCAGGGGTTTGAAACACATATCCCTAGGTTTGTTGCATAGCAGTTTCTACGGAGTTGAAAGCGTCATGTGTCTGCAGCAGGTCAGCTGGTCTCCCAAAGCAAGCTGACACGCCATAGTGTTACAGACATACTGTTCAAAGCGGAGTCAAAGAGGACACTCACTCACCAACTAAACCTGGTAGGGACGAGGCATTATAATGACTCCATACTCCATGACTTCACTCATGTCGAGTGCATCGGATCGGCTTCTTGGTGTCGTTGGAAGTGGTGTCTTTCAAGTCCATTCAAATTCTCAACGTATTTAGCAGGGAAGAGGAATGCATTTATGGATTGGTAACCTCTATATTTAAAAAATATTTAATGTATGTGGACAATAAAGAAGTTGTCAATATATAAAATGTTCCTCTTCATAATACATGTTTGTAAATGCCACTTAAAGTCATTTAGCAGTGCCTCCAACTCGTTAATGTGCAGGTAGCAAGATAATGGAATATTCCCCATTCCGACCATACCACACTAAAATTACATGGATTTCACACTGCGTAGATACAACGACTGTTCAGGCAGGAATGGGACATACTTGTCAATCCTTTGTATTGCATACATGTATTGGCATTGTTGAAAACACAATATTGGTCAGAGACTCTTCTTACCTTTTGGGGTCCATTGTTAAGGCTGACAGTAAAGACACCCATCCTGTAATCCGTTCGGAGTCCCATCCGATCAAATGCAACATTTCCTGTTAGACCACTAAACTTCACCTGCAGATAAAAAGGACAAACGTTGATCAAATTGAGATCCTTTACATGGAGGAGGTCATTTCTTTGCAACAGCTACGTTGTATAAAAAAGTGTTACCAAAAAACAAGCATAATTCTAATGTCACTGCGGCCATGGAGAGACTTGGCAGCTTAGCCATGTATGATATGAGAACATATATCACGTATTATTTTTTTTATAGAATAAACATGCCTAAGGATGCTATCCTAAGATACAACATTATCTTAATCCCCGTTGTCCGATATCGTTAGCCGATATGGTTAGAAACAATAATTTGAACATTTATCGAAAACAGGTGCACATAACGACAGGTCTGGGATTTTGAGAAGGTAATGGCAGTTGTGATCATTTGCCGGTGCTTGACATACATAAAACACGAATCATAATTCTCATCTAATGACAGCTGGGTAGTCAAAGTCAGGCTTTTACGGTGACCTTTCCTTTCTTTCATGATTATGGAAATTGTTTTTTGTCCCCTTTCGTATAAATGTATATGGTATCTGTGGTTATAACCATAAATGCATTGGCTTTAATGATAGGTGTCATAGTTGTCTGGTCTATACTGATGAAATGACGCCATGTGCAATTCATTCCGGTTTCATTAAGGGTAACTTGTGAAATTGTTTGATCGTTATTTTTGTCTTGAAAAGTATTGAATTGTTCGTTTTCTTCTGTAAAACTTTACGCGTCCTTTTGTTGAAAGTTTGTACCGCGTCTCTAAGTGTCCACACGACTGTGTCAGTCCCTTAGAGGAAACACTGCCTGTAACGTTTGGCCTTGATCCCGGCTTGCCGAAATATAGACATAGTAGGGTAATGTAGATGCAACATTTCACATTTATGGTATTTAACCCTGCATTGTGACTGATCAAAATCTACGTGTGGTCCTGTTTTTGCCGACGACCGCATCGCATTGAGGAATATATTACATGTCAAATACAGAATTTATATTACAAATCTGGAATATACGCGTAACTGTCCCCAAACCTTTACTAGTAAATGTTACAGCGACACCCAACAATACTGTCACTATGGCGCTAATTGATCGTCATTTTCACGTTGTTTGACGTCATGTCTATCTCATCAACAGTGGTTTGTCCTTTTGAACTTATCGATCCATTCCTTTTGTCTGGGCAACTTGATCAATGCTTTCTGTATGTCTGTTCTATATGTTGGACGAAGTGATTGTTGTATTTTCCCAGCTCTTTAACACTCACTCAACAATAGGCATGTAAATAACATAGTCTGACACAGACAATTCAGTGGTTGACGTAATGGCATAGGTCCACACCGTTGGGATATTGTGAAATTTGAAGTCAACAATGTCCCCGATCCATTTTGGAAGACTATATCTTTCTTCCCAGAAATGAACAAACATAATTTGGCCCACTTTCGACTCTGTAGTTTAATACARTGTCCGTTGTCAAGCGGTTACWTGATGTATAACAGAATATGCTTGATATCACACGGACAATTTGAAAATATTTGTGTCGGCAGACAATGACAGAAGCGCAGGATTTAGAGTGATGCGCTGATGCCCGGCAAATATATATTGTTTTAGTCTGAGCTTCATGTACTCCATTCAAACACAAGAGGTGTAGCAGTCCCTGTGTAACCTGCACTGTGGATGTGGTCCATGTAATGTCGAAAAGCTAAAATAAGGTTTGTAGGTTATAAAAAAGAACTTTTTAAGCTGTCTAACGAAAACGGCGGAAAGGACTGGTCACATTAGAAACTGCTGGCATATATGGTTATGAAAAGCTGAAAGGAGTGTTTTTATTACGCACTGTCAACATATTAGGTTCCATCTACGTTACCGCCGAGAAAATGTAGTAGATGTCATAGAAAATGATAATTGTAGAAATCCTTGGACTTTGCCCGAAAATACAAGAATAATATGTTTTCGGTGCCTTTGGGCTGGTACAACTGAGACTTCAGACAAACTTGAGGCAAACAACTGAAACGTAAGGCAAATGACCTAAACATGAGGCAAACGACTTAAGCGTGAAGCAAACAACTAAACTTAAGGCAAACCACTGAAACTTTAGGTAGACTTGAGGCAACTCACCTAAACATGAGGCAACCACTGAAACCTGAGGTTAAGTTGAGGCAAACAACTAAAACTTGAGACAAACCAGTGAAACCTAAGATAAACTTGAGGCAAACCAGTGAAACCTAAGATACACTTGAGACAAACCAGTGAAACCTAAGATAAACTTGAGGCAAACTAGTGACACCTAAGATACAGTTGAGACAAACCAGTGAAACCTAAGATACACTTGAGACAAACCAGTGAAACCTAAGATACACTTGAGGCAAACCACCTCAAAAGAGGCAAGCCACTGAAACATGTGGCAAACCACTGAAACTGGAGTCAAACCTAAAGCACTCCTGGGGCAGACTAATGAAATTGGAACAAAGATTCTCACCATCGCTGCACAATTACACGAACTAAGAAATCACATAGCCTGACAGTCCCGTCCAGTTTACTAGCTCCTTACGTCTGCAACACACCGGCCCATTGGGATTTAGTCTAATCCGGATCCGTGGAGTTCCGAATTTGAGCATGCATTGTACGTAGAACTGAAATCTGCCTGACTTAAACGGAATCTTGTGTTTGGATATAAATAAAGTCGATTATGCTGGAACAACACACTTTGCTGAAAATGCGAAGCATATAAACGATGACCTTAAATCGATTTTGTTTCTCTAAAGCATCTTTCAGAATCCAGCAGAAGTGTGTACATTTATTACATAGAAAGGCTGAACGCAATCCAGTATATTGAGCCAATATTCTTGAAAAAGACGAATGTTCATCATTCGTTCTCATCATTACATTCTTTCATCTCTAACGATAAGACACAGCAAAGGATGAAACGACACCATAACGTGCATATTGGCAGCGTCCGCTCTAACATAGAGAAGGGTGATTACATTTGCTTCTGGAAGTAAATCGTTGCCATGCCAGCTTGTAGACAAATAAACAGTGATTCAGTACAGAGACTGTCAACTAGGTTGCTTCAATCGAATTCTTGTCAAAGATTTCTAAAGCCCGTCATGAGAAATGTCGTACATGGTAACGAGGTTCTCAAGGATGAAATCATAAATTACGTCTTGGCAGCACCCCTAGCCTCATGGCGAAATGAATTTGCGAATAACGGTCTAGAACTTGTTCACAATTATGTTCGGGCAGCCATCTAGGTAACGTAGTAAACTGAATGTTGTCAAGTCTCCCGTGTGCAATATTTGACATTGGACAATCGTTTGGTAATACCACCGTGCGATAAGGATTGAACTCAGCGTTAACCTTAACCGCAGTGGACAGACCAGTTTTCAAGCTGTGCATCTCAAAACTAACTGTCCCCGATGTGTCTTTACTGGCTGAATGGCGATAAAGGACAACAGTCACGTATCCGACAGTGATCATTGTCAGAAATAGGCAGCTTATCGGGAAAAGCAATAAACACCCAATGTAGGATCCCACAGGATAGTTTTTCTTCTTTGAAATATCGGTTCCATCCTATGATATGTGTCGATATCAGTGCAACCAGTTTGGATCCTGTGGTCAAGAAATAAACAAAAAACTGCATTCCACAACTAATATGTACCTTCATAATTAACTGATAACATTCTTCACGGGGTGTGATGTATGTGCTGACCAAAACGTGCTGATAAATAATGTTTGAATGTCAGTCCCAAGGATGAAACTGAAGTTTGTTTAATGTGACCTATTTGCGTGGATGTCGGTATGGTTCTTGGGGTAAGTATGGTAAAGGTTCATTGCAAGTGCATTGGAGTAGGCGATGATGTGGAGGTATCTTCCCATTAGACAGACCTCCCAGAAGACAGACCGCTTAAAACAACACATGTTATGGGTGGTTGCATAAGGCGTAATTAAGCTGTACCTTTTTTTTAAATTAAGACATATTGCATGAACATATATGTATCAACATATATTTGCCAGATCACATTTACTTGTGAATATTATCAAAAACAAAAATGTATATATACATGCACCTATCAAACATTTGAGGCCAAGTAAGTCCCAAAACATCAAAGTCAATTTAGCTTTACCAAACTTTTAATCGCAGTATTTTTGTTATTTTTAAAAATGGCTAAAACTCAGCATAATCGCCAACAGCTGAAGGGACGGTGTGAATCCTGGTAGGGTCCATGCAGGTAGCAAAAGTATTGTAAATCCCCATGGACCCTAGCATAGTGATATACCTTCAGTTGTTGGTGATCTATAGCCCGTTTATATTTTTTACTGTCTATACTGATTTAATTTCATGATAGCGTACTAGTTTTAAATTTATATCTTTGATGCTGTAGTATTTTTACTGTCCTTCGATGACAGCTTTTTATGTTCTAAATTTATTGATTTTAATATTGATATAAATTAACTTGTTCTGGTCACGATATGGCTGAAATATTGTCCCGATGTGACGCTAAATATTAACTCACTCACTCACTATGAGACCAAGCACCATATTATTTTACATCACATGTTTGTCAGTGCACAGATAACACTTATTAGAAAGTCACTTGAACATCATCATTTTCTCCTTTCACCTTGTTCTTGGCATACAAGTAGCCATCTAGAAGGGTGAGCGAAAAAGAGTCATTGGAAAAAAGTCATGGAAAAAATAATAAGTAATAAAAACATCCTGTTCTCGAGTTATTTGCAAAAACTAATTCAACAACAACTGTTATAAAAACGTCCGATTCTCCAGTTATTAATAAATGTATTATACTTGAATAAATATTTAATTTTATAAGTTAGGTTCAATTGTGGTTCAGAGAAATTGATGATAATATTGTTATGACTTGCTGAATAAATACCTTACCAATACTGTTTTTTTTAGCTTATGACTTATTTTCCTCCCCAAAGCAATGACTTTTTTCTTATGACTTTTTTCCTCCAACCTCTAGAAGTACTTGGGGTGCACCTTTCTGGGATGGGACATACTCTGCTCTTCTTAGGCCAGCTCATTAATTAAATAGGGGTGGACAGCATGGCGCAGCTAATTATTGTACTCTTTGAGTCTGTCTCTGGTAGTGAACCGATGTGCAAGTGGGTAATGTCTGGGTTTGGGCGTGGACGTGGGCGTGGGTATGTGTTTTGGTAGACGTGGGTATGTTGTAAGTGTTGACGTGGGACAAGGTTCTTACAAACACATGTAGGTAAGACACTAACGTCAATACTCGGCACCTCCTTTTGGCATACGTGACAACACCAGCGCAAGATGCATAATGGGAATCTTACAAACTGGCTACAGGTACGTCTGGCCCAATGACACTGGGAAAGCTACTCCCTTGAACACTAAACGTATTGTGTTTCTGGGTTTGTCCGAGCATGGCCATGGGTTTTACTAAACTGTTAAAGGTATACATCCCTTCGGGCTTTCCTCATAAACTCCGTGGGCAATGGTGTAGTAATACTGACACACTATTCGAACGACCGTTCAACACGACTTACTCATTCACTATGAACTGTCTCTCTCATTTACTACAGGATGCATTGTACAGCCGTTCGAAAACGAATGTAATAGGTGCTGGGGGCAATGATAACACAAACAACAGTTATTCAACCACCCGTCAATGTACACACACACACGCGCGTGCACACACACACGCGCACACACACACATACATGCATAGTATACATACATACATATATACATACATAGTATACATACATACATACATACATACACTCTGAATTGTTCCCCAATAACAGACAAGGCTGTATGTCTATGTTCAAGATCTACAGTTCGCACTCTTTGCAAAACATGTAAGTTGTTTCATGCTTCAATAGATTTAAAACAATAATTACATGCACACTGTCATTCCTGAAGCAAAAGATGTCACTTCTCTGACATCCCAAGTATTCCACATCTAAGGATCAAGTCCACAATTTAATAAAAAGGACGTCCAAGTTCGTGACTTGGCTGATTGCCTGTCCTCTGTCCTGATGGTGTCGGCTGTGGCCCATGCCTTATCCAGACGCCACTACTTAAGACTGGAATATTGCAACGGTAGGCGATATGATTCCCCCATTCAATGTACATCAAGTCACTAGTTCTCTCACAACTTATGACATGCGTGACACATAATCCCATATATTTATGCATGACGTCCATCCTGGTCAGAACAACGAGAGCATGGTGGATGGCTGATGTGCCCTCACAGATATCATGCCAGCAACGTGGGATTAAGCAGACAAATAACCAACCCAGAAAGAGTGACTTTGGCCCAGAGGGACATCGGAAAGATTCATAGCTTATCAATATTCTTATATCGTGCGTAAAATGTCGGAGGTTGTTGTCGTATAAAATAAATACAACTGTCACTTTGCTGTCTGAGACTCAAGGCATATCCCATCTGACCATGTCGCCAGTGAACAAAGATGGCGGATCCTTAAACTGAGATAGTTGTAATTATGCCCCATGGAAGAAACTTCCTATCAAGCTAGCCAAAGGACTCTTCGGTAATTCAAATAAAGGAGACTCCCAGCGCATTAGGTTTAACTCCAGTGCTCCTCGTGGATCACGCAAATGATAAAAACATGACTTTAACAGTTTTGGACATTGCGTGCGATTGATACCCGGTGAATTGGTTCCAATAAGTTTAATTGATGACATTGAATAGTCGACCGCCTGGCTTGAGTTCCAATGTTTACGATTACCCTTTTTTACTCCCTGCTGTTTCTTCCAATCTCATTTCGTTACAAGCAATGAGATGAGTGATTTTAGTTTTTCGTGTGGCCCTGTGAGATGAACTATTATTTATTCAATGCAGATTGAAGTGACATGGTTATCTGATTTATATTTTGCCCACTCTTGGAACAATACTATTAAGTTTGGCTTAAAGATGAAGGAATAAATGATGGTTGCAGGGTATAAGGAGTCACATTTCATTTACAAACAAGGCTCACAACGTCATAAAATATGAATTGATGTGTTTTTTAAAAATATGATGTCCAACCTACATTAACAAGTACAACATGATTTGATGTATTGAGGGAGGCAAATTAAATTCCCTATTGAACAAAAACGCTTCAAACACCGTCAGGAATACAGCATAGTTTGTGTTAGGAAGCGACACACTGGCATGCATGTTATGGGTCGGGAATTAGAACGAAGTGGCGTCAACTAAATGAAGGATAGTCTGATACTGCACTTTCTTTGAACATGTTTGAGAATAACACATCACGAGTGCGATTAAGTGATGCTTTTGATCAAGAATTGCAATCATCTCTCGTGAAACATTATTGTGCTGTTAAAATTCAAGGAGGTTGGCGGCTGGATCGTTTCAACACGAAATGCCATATTGTGTTCACTGAACTGACAATTTTAAATTTTCATATGCAAATGACTAGCTATTCCGTTCCTGTGTAATCTAAAATACGGTTCCATCAAGGAACGAAATTGGCCTTGTCGTTTTTGTTCATCCGATAAACTTGTTCATGTTTTTGAAAATGTTTTTGTAAACATAGAATTATGATCAAGTCTGTGGAGACAAATCATGAATTATACTGAAAAATAAACACTATTAATGCAAGGACAAGCTTCTTGCTAATCTCTTTTACATGTTTTTAAACATTTGCTTTATGTAGCGTAGAGTGAACCGGAGAGAGATCAAACGCCTTCTAAACACGAAGGCGTAATGTCTGAGCACCATTTGAAACCAGTAATGCTCGGGAGGTTAGTCGAAGGATGTGCCGTCTGGAAGAAACCACGCGGACACAGGAAGACCTGATCATGTGGTCTAATACAGGAAACGATTGCTGTTGGTACGTCAAAATAACCCTGACTTAAGGAATATAGACGCGCCTCCTCGAATAGCGTCCTGGGTGGGACTAACTCGTTTGATTGGTTACTATGGCTTCCGTTCGTTTACCGCAACCCAAGATATATTTTGGTTTCACTTGAATACGATGTATGTTGATTTACCGTTACGGTGATTCTTGATTTACTTCGGTTAACTACAATTAACTATAACAACTCATGCATATTTGACGAGGCACTGACTGGTGATCATGGTCGCTGACTTGGTTGACGCAAGTCATCGTATCCCAGTCACGTTTACTGAAATAAAAGACTAGCTTAGATCTACTGTCACAAAATTCATTTTAATTTATCACAAGCCAACCGCTGATATGCTATACAGCATAAATTATTAGTTTAATTCACCAATAAACACAACTGTACACATTTGGTTGTTAACAGTAGATACAGTGCAGGTAATTTAACACCCCATCAGTTGTTGGTGTGCGTGTGCCAGGTCGTTGAGTATTGATCAGCGGTCACTGACTACGCATACAATACTCATTTGTCTATTGTTATACGTAAGCGTCAAATAAAGGTTATACGGTCATTTCCAACACGCACTCATCCCGCGAGTGCTTGTTATCTAAGGCAAGCTAATACAGGTTATTGCAAAAGAGACGCAGGTGCCCAATAGACCACTCAATGAGGTTGTATATAGTGTGCCGTCGGCTGCGCTGGTCGTAAAGAACATGGCGACTTTAGTCTCTCTGTCACCGCGGTCAGTTTAAACCACCCCTCGTTAACACTCGTGGGTCACCTATGAACGTTTTTCACAACATGTTAGAAGTCTCTCTCCTGGATCTCAAACCAAACCTGTACACATTTACACAAATCCAGGCGCTCTTTAAACAGATCTCCTTCATTCATGCGATGTGTCATGTTTCTGACCTGGATTCAGTGATTGAGTCGGCGAAGCCCTGAAAACTCCCATGAGATAGGTCAACGCCTGTATGGTGCTGTCGCCTGAACAGATGCTAACTCTTGATATCTGATTTGAGTCCGGTATCCGATTTACAGTAGTGACAAACATGACACGTTTGTTCTATCTGTTAGTAAAACGGACATGTGTACGTAAGAAACAAAATCACATTTATTCACTCGTTCATAAAGGCAACAAAACAAACTTCACGCCCATGCGAAATATCTGCTAAAGGCAGATGCTTTTGTACAATTACGACTAAATCATAAGCATGTTTCTTTATTGATCATTTCCAAATAATGATGATTCGAGGTATTCCCGAAAAGGTGATCGTATCCTTCCCCACACCCGTCATAAACATTATGCAAACACTAGTCAGTTGCTCACTTGGAAAACACGGGAACGTATCGTACAAGTCAGAATATGGAATTGCATCGGACATTATCTTCGTCACTGATGCGGCAACTTGGAAGTGTCTTCAACGCTGCAAACTTGATCAAACAACCTCTGAGCGAGTCATATGACGCTCTTTGAAATGTTGATGAAAAGAGGGTGATCAATTGAAAACATAAAGAAGACTACTGGAGATCGAGGTCATCTTGTGAAGAATTTTTTATCACTCTGAATCTTCATGCATTGACCAACATATGCACCACAGGCAGTTTTCTCGCATATCACACATAAGTATAAATACATTATCCTGTATCTCAGTATGACTGTATAGGAAGATCGCTGATTTAATGTTCTCAACGTCTTGGAACAAGCCTACATGTTGAACACAAGCAATGATGCAATGTGTGGAGCCAGTTCCTGTTACACCTCGCTTTGATAAGGCTGAAATAACATTAAAGGATCTTCGTAAAGCACACATGAAATAGGAACATGAGACACAGGATCATAAGCGTCCCTCGCCATTACTTGAACTATCATGCTAAATTGCTTAAAATGTTGATAACTCAGGGTCAGGGAATTTTGATGTGCTGTTGTTTCCGACGACAACAGAGCCCGTCCTGTTGTATCTGCTATTGATCACTGACCCTTTAAAAGACATGGATTAAAAGGTTTGGTCAGCGCCCTATCTACAAACGCCTCTCCCGCCCCAATGCCATTTAAAGCACATACCATAGAAATACAGATGACACTTCTGACACTCATGCGTGCATTGCTATGTTTCATGTTCTGGATATTGATAGAATGTGTCAGGACCGTCGACCATATCGTTTACAATATGTGTATCTGTCGGAGTCTGAAATGCAGCAGATGCCTGCAAAAGAATCCCTGTGTTGTCTGAATCAGATAAACATGTTTCGTGGTCTCATTTAGAGGAAATGGAAAGAATAAATCGATGTCACCTTTTGTTGCACTGAGAATCTGAACTCGCTGACTAACAGGCTTGCCGTTCATCTCACGTATCATTTCTAGCGCATCACAACGACACTGAATTAGGTTGTGTTCATTAAATATATCATCTCTGATTCATGTTCATTGATATACAGTGTATAGGTTGTTGTTCTTCGTCTGTAACGCTCCTCGTGCACAAGGGTTGGTGTTCATCACATCTATCGCTTTGGTGCAGCTCAACCTTAATTGATTAAAGAGTTGGTGTTCAAGACAGTTATCGCTTCTGGTGCAGCTCAAACGAATTAGACGACAAGGGCTGGTACTCATAACATCTATCGCTTCTTGTGCATTTCAACTTTATTGAACAACAACGGTCTGTGTTCATCACAAATATTGCCTCCATTGGCTACACTGAACGGACTAGTCTGATGTTCATCACATGTATCGTGTTTAGTGAATCTAAACAGGAATGAACTAATTCGTTTACTTCTATATCACATGCATCGCTTGTAGTGTATTAAAAAAAATCATTGTCATTTTCAATATTTACAAATATAAAAATATACACAATACTTGAAGGCTTGAAGTAACTCCTAATTGGGTGCACACAGGTGGCAATACCACTGTAAGCCGCAATGTACCCGAGAATGGTGATCTGCCTTCAGTTGCTGGCGATCCATAGCCCGTTTTCATAATGTAATGTTTTCTTTAATAATATCGTTTATGATGACATGCTAGTTTAACCTTATCTGTGATACTCTAGTACTTTAACTTTTCATCGAACAGGTTTTTATATTTTTAATTTCATTTATCTTTAATATAATAATTAATTGTTCTGCTCACGATATGGCTGAAATATTGCCGATGTGACGATAAATATTAACTCACTCGCTATAAATATACAGGTACAATATATGAATCCACAAAAAACACAATCCAGAAGCCTCGAAGATAAAACAAACGAAACCGTGAAAGTGATTATGTGGTTAAACCAAAACAAACACTGAATACCACCTGGGATTGAAACGTGGGAGCACAAATATAACGACTTAAAAAACTTGGCAACTGATGGCATGGTTTTGGACGTTCAACATGCTGTTCCACGCTATAATTTGGTACATACACCATTTCAAAACTGAAGCAAGGCAGCCAGATTATTATCTTCAGGTTACACCTGCCCGTCTTGTAACATTGGGCCACAACCTAATTCCTCATCAGGATGAACAAGCTCTGCGCGACGAGACACGTGCTGGTACCACGAATTTCCCAGAGGAAATTACATGGTGCAAACGGAGCAAATTATTTCCCTGAGACCGAAGTCCATCTGTCACCACTCCCGTCTGGGCTCAGTGGTCACGAGAACTGACCACATAGTGAGGCTATTATTTGTCGAGAACAAATTCTTGCACGAACACGAGTGACAGCGATAGCCTTTACAGTTCTAGGGTATTGTGGGGCTAAACTTGCTTTATAACAATGACGTTTTACACCAAGAGAGTACGCGAGATGCGGTTGTACCGTTATTAGATACCTTGTATCGGCATGTCGTACACATGTGGTAGTGTGGTCGTGTTTGCTGTGGTGGTTGTTCACCGCCTACTGAACATCATTACGACACACACTGGACTCAGTTAATGACTTCCCAGCGGGACACGTTGCTGGAACAAGACCGATCCAATTACTCTGGGACTGTTCTGTCAAATTTCCGAATACACAGAACATTTATAAAATGCATAGAGAATAGTCTTCCTCTCAACACTCCGAACTATGCGTAAAGGTTCGGGCATAAAACTGACCATTAACCTACATCCAAACAGTCAGCTGAGGTAATAGAGGAACCAGGTTACGACGGTTACAAGGATATAACTAGCAATCTGATACAACGTTAAAACCCGATACAACGATATGATGCATGAGAATTGATGAGTCGGGACAAAACGATCAACGCATGATGAAACGATTTCGATTCTAGAAAAAAAACCATCGAGTAATAGAGAACTGATTTCTAATATGATCAAGAGCAGGATTATTTGGAGTTCATTGTATTCGTTATATTCATACTCGTTTGAGACACCAATCCAGTAACCGAGTATTGTTACCCTGCTGACAAAGATTTTACCCTCGAATAAAAAAGTCAAATCAAAATGTCTGTCATACTAATCAACTTGACATGATAAAAAGCGTAGAGATTCTTAATGATGGGAAGCAAAACTGCTGAAAATCATAGATGTTTGTAACTATTCGGTTTCCAGATATGGGCGATAATGGATTGCTGGGTATATGTGTTGAAGGTGACGTTTGGTGTGTGCTGTATATGTGTTGAAGGGGACGTTTGGTGTGTGGGGTATATGTGTTGAAGGAGATGTTTTGTGTGTTGGGTATATGTGTTGAAGGTGATGTTTGGTGTGTGCTGCATATGTGTTGAAGGTGATGTTTGGTGTGTGCTGTATATGTGTTGAAGGTGTTGTTTGGTTAGTGGGTATGTGTGTTGAAGGTGACGTTTGGTGTGT
>VKKT01001541.1:131984-144344 GCA_008038995.1 Haliotis laevigata | reverse complement strand
ATAGAGTACGATCATTTACAGCACTGGTTGAGATGGTAAATATATGCGACCTCAGATAGAGTACGATCATTTACAGCACTGGTTGAGATGGTAAATATATGCGACCTCAGATAGAGTGCGATCATTTACAGCACTGATTGAGATGGTAAATATATGCGACCTCAGATAGAGTGCGATCATTTACAGCACTGGTTGAGATGGTAAATATATGCGACCTCAGATAGAGTGCGATCATTTACAGCACTGACTGAGATCGTAAATATATGCGACCTCAGATAGAGTGTGAATATGAATATTTATAACGTATCTCCGTTAAGCACAAATTGTATTGCAACGAGGGTAATGCAGATGATCATCTAATGGTAAAAAATAATTCCATCCGCATGAGATGTTATTGCACGATGTGCGATACCGCCTTATGTTTATTAAACACCGAACATAAAAAAAACATATGAACCTATTCAAAGTAATAATTTCAAACTTAAGAGTATGTGTGCATAGTTTTGAATGTCACGTCATAAATAGCGGCCCGTAGACGCCTAAGTGTCTGTTAAAGTAACCGTTTTACAAGATACAGCCTGTAACAAATCGAGACCAACAATTAATATACAAATATTTACAGAAAACACTGCCATATATAATAAATATTGGAGGTGGTAAAAATAACATCACATTCATTTCACAATAATATTGTATCGTTGATTCAACATGATATTATCCCTGGTAATACGTACGTTCTCCACACTAAACAAACCAGTGCTGAGCCCATAGCCACCTGGTTCTATAAGGATGACCTTGACCCCGAATCTCCTCATCTCCAGCCTCAAACAATCTGTGAATCCTTCTGCGGCAAACTTACTCATGACGTAAGCTGTGTGACCTTGACATGCTATCAGACCACGCACGCTGGTTACGTTGATTACGCGTCCTGAACAAAAGCAACGTTCGAAATTAACGTCAGTCCTTAGGCCCGAAGCCGACTGAAATCCACTCGAACCCACAGCTTTTGTTTTTTGCAGGTTCTTATGGACGACAGCTCTTTCATCCCCAATAACTAAGATTATTATTTCCATATTAAAATATAGGGGCTACACATTTTGATCAGGACCCACAACTTTGTATGGTTCTGGGTCCTTAGTGCCTGCACCTTTTCAGGGTTAAGGGCAAACACTGAACAAAAGGTCAAATTATTAGTCATTTATGGATATCAGCTCTTATAGATTATTTCTTTGAAATTAATTGTCAAACAAACTGTGTTGATCCTTGCATCTGATGGCGGTTCTATAGTATTGTAATAGTGCTTGTCATCACGTTGAAACCCTGGAACGGCTGACGCCGAATCTCCTCGTTGAAGTCAGCCGATGTCTTTGAGCTTCTGTCAGTCATGACATGTTTTCAGTTTTCATTTGCTGTACAATTGTGATGACAGACAAATGAAAGCTCATCGTTTTCACAGACCAACAAGTCATGACGCACGTATACTCCATGCCGGTGTGTTTGGTAGCATTCTCCCACATGGTTGCGTTTTTGCGTTCCCAACACGTTTTCGGTATATTTGGCCGTGCTTAATTATACTCGCACAAATCTCTCCTCACGCATGCAGTCATAAGAATATCATATTTGGTATTCATTTCGTATGAATATCAGCAAACCCCATTTTTTCTACCTTTGCGTTTCATTGTATAATTGTATATTTACACTCTGCAAATTCTGGAATCCTTCTCACAAATTCGATTTATTTCTGCGGGATTCATATTGTAAGTGAAAAGTGTTCTCACCTTGTCTTTGCCTCACTAAAGGAAGAAACGCCTTGCACATTCGAACCATACCAAAGAGAGGGTGACATAGTGACAAGGAATTGTTTGGTATGACCGCGTGCAATAACCGTCGTAGTTGCGTCAATATTTACTCTTAAATTCAATTCATATCAGTATGTAAACAATACATAAAAGCATATTATTCTCACCTTTTCTTTGCCTCGCAAGAGGTAGAAACGCCTTGCACATTCGAACCATTCCAAAGAGATTTACTTCTGCAACTCTCCTGTAGATATCCATTGTCTGTATCTCCACATCCCCTGTGTATTGCATGCCAGCATTGTTTACCAAGGCCCATAATCCTGAAAGGTAACACTACACTTTATAAGTACTGATTTTAATCAGTATTGACATGTTAAAGAAGATAGACGGTTTAAATTATGGCTTTACAACTGGTACAATTTTATTCGTTGTCTATATTTTCTGCATTAAGTGCTATGTACTTGGGCCAATAGTTTCAATCATAACATATCCATAGATTTAGACCTTGCTTTCTATTAATATAGCGATATTTGACTGTGCTTGTACTTGACTGGAATTATGCCGGTGCCAATATAAATACAATCTCGCAGCCCGGTCCGTATCTTTTCACCTCAGGCAGGGTCACAAGTGCCATTATTCAACGTTATTTGATAGTACGTGGCCAGAAGATCCACCACACCAGGAAGGTGGTCAACAACACAGTGTTGTGTGACGGTCTTTTCTTGTGTAAGAACGTTCCAAGTGTATAATACTGTATCTGCTGCCGACATTCATTGAGTGCACTGTATATTTAGACTTGTGCTATGTGTGGACAGAGATCTGGAAGCTACTACAAGGTGCTACGATTTTATGGGCCTTTATATTTTGACCCAAGGAGTTGGAGAATCTTCTGTAGTCGTGTTCTTATATATATAATGGAAGCTAATAATTGCCTTTCATCTAACATGATATACATCTGTACAGTAACCAGGAGACCTGCAATTTTGTGGAGATCATTCTTACCCTGGAAACAGGGTCTATATTGGAAACTTGACATTCATTGCAATCAAGAGAATATTACATCTCTGTCTCTACTACTATAAACATTGCTTTTATATTTTATACTGCCCTTGAACTTGCACTGCCACTGTAATACATATGAAGTGATTTGTATTAATCTGTAAAATAAGTTTATAATACAATTATTTATCATATCACATTGCTTTGTTGTTTGTTGGTTCCCCAGTGAGTTTTTGTCCTGACTGATTTTTCAGTTAACTCCCCCATTAGTTTTTACTTGGGAATCAAAAAGTGACAGAAATAATATAAAGATATCCCGATATACCTTCTTTGTTACATAGCGTCTTTACCCTCTGAAGACATGAAGCAACGCTTTCGTCCGAAGTTACGTCAAGCTGTAAAACACACATGCGCCTGCTCCCTGTTGTCTTCAATTGTTTGGCACCGTCACTTTCCTCAGACAGACACGCGGCGATGACGTTCAGTCCCTTGGTGTCCAGTAGTCTAGCGAGGCTATTCCCGAAGCCTGTGTATGGCAAAAGTCTATATGTTTGGCTTACAACAGGAACTTATGATTTGGGGTCAATGTCTTGTGTACCAATATTGCTGAATTATTATATTTTACCCTCTCTCTACCCGACAACATATCACATAAAGATAGTCAGTAAAGATACCGTCATACATTTTCTTTATTTCCATGTATTCAATTCGAGTTACCACACACATGCCAATCTTCTCTTCGTGTGTTTGGGCAAATCCTTGACATTAGCCCTGACCTTGTAAGCTTTGGTAAGCAAATACAATTTAATACAGAACTGAAAGAAACATAAGGTTATTAGACTATTTCTTCTAACATACACTTTTAGGCGTAAATATACATGTAATATCTAAAATCGTACTATGTATCAAAGAGACGTGGAGACTTACCTGTGTCACACCCTGTAATAAGAACATATTTCCCTTGTGTGTCGACCATCTTTGTGCCTGCTTTGCGTATAAACCAGTAACTGACAGAACATGCAAGACAGAGTAGACAAAGGTTGAACATCTGCCCCCATAATGAGACAAATACCAGAAATATTAATAACACGCATAAAATGGTCTCGAAGACACCCAGACCAAGCATGTCCACCAAACTAGACATAATCTACAAGAGAGAACAGACTTCCCTTTCCACAAATAAGTACCGGCACATTTTGCCCAAATAGGTTACACAAATTGTCTGCTGAAACGGCACCTGTTCATACTGCAACAGTTCTGTGACGCCTCTATGGCCTACTTCTTTTTTTATCTCTGTAAATTGCGTGATTTATTTGCTCACCTGGGGTCTTACCATGGTTGAATTTGGAGCAAATATGATTTCTTCGAACACTCCAAGAACTGTGTCATGGGTCTTTGTAAACAAAAAAGGAAGTGAAACGTTAATGCTGTGCCCGATATAATTACCATAGAACACATGATAAATACTACTTAGATATTACGCAACAGTAATAGAAAACACAATGACAATGCTATGTTTTGTCGGGAACCACGCAATCTTAAACCATGACGAGGACGTCACGCTATTGTTGTTACAGTTGAATCTCAGCCAGGGCGTATTGGTTTCAGTCGAAAAGACCATGGTTAAACCAAGCTTTTCCTTCAGAGAAATCACTCAAATTGTATGCTTTCGGAAGGAGTGTCAATTCAAAGAACCAAGATTTTCATGGGTTCTCCATTGCATAATTTGATATTAGACCGCCGTGGGAATCATATTTGAAATTCCATTGTGCTCGTGTCATTTCCTCATGTAATGTACAATTAAGTGAATGAGTGAGTATGGTTTTACGCCGCTTTTAGCAATATTCCAGCAATATCACGGCGGGGTACACCAGAAATGGGCTTCACACATTGTACCTATGTGGGGAATCGAACCCGGGTCTTCGGCGTGACGAGCTATAGCTTGAACCACTAGGCTACCTCACCGCCCCTGTAAAATTAAGAGAGTCTTCTAGAACAGCTACAACTGGGATGGGATGGTGCATCAACGAATACACCAAAAGAACTTTAATTGCACTAACACATACTAGCAATCAATCCTGTTAGAACATTGGGTGCAGCTCTGCCTCTGAATCTCAAGAAGTGTGTCAAACTTTGAATCGGTTAGTACTGCAATAGTGTACATTCCCGTAAAGCCTGCATCTTACTGTGAGAATGAACCACATGTGAAGTATCCAGTAAATATATAAATTCATCTTTTGTTTTAAGACACTTGTGCTCGATCTTTTCCAGGTGGACAAGCTCCCTCGCATCGGCACTGATGTCAAGCTTTATAAACAAGGCAATTGATAGCTCCCCATCTTTTCCAATATTTTGGCACATTCACTCTGTGAACATAGTCATCTTAAAAAAGCCCATTCATTTACAATGACGCTGATGGGTGAAGATTTTTGTGTTGGCGTCGCTCGAAATGCAGGAATGTTGATCGATATTTTGTCTCTGAACACCGTAAACACTGATACGTGTGTTTCTATTAGGCTTCTACAGACTGCGGGTATTTTCAGAAATTAAATATTGTTTATAAGGCAAAATCGAAGGTATTTTCAGCCCTTAATTACACTAGTTAAATTGAAAAGGAAATGAATAATTTATAGTATTATTCTTTTGTACCGATAACGTTACTTCAAGTACTGTGACCTGCGCTGAGTTGTAGATTGCCTAGGTCTGCAATAGTACAGCTGCATCATATCGTCCTGTAAATATTCGAGTATACTGGATACCACCCACACGGCTAGTGGCCCTAGATATTGTGTGTCGAGTTGTCCCACAAGCCGAGCATGTGACATATCAGTACACACTGTAGTCCATGTCCTCAAAAAGCCGCGGCTGAAAAGAAACTTTGAATAGCCGTATCACAGCTTGAGACAGCTCTCTACTGTTGCTTTTGGAATGTGCTGCGTGTCAACTCTGTGTGTCATAAGTGTACGCTTACAACGAACCTGTTTGACGCCTGAACATAGATGTTACACCCAATGTGGGAAAATGCAATAGTTGTGAATGGAAAATAATTCTCGAAATATTTCACAATATGGGCAACCAACTTGCTCGTGCAATGGACAGGTAATTGTTCTGCCTGGTGCATGTACTCGTAAATTTGTATTGTTGTACATGTTGTTTTTTTTGTATGAATCAAACGCTATTATTAAATGAATTAACTGTAATTGATAACCACCTGTCAAAAATGTGATCTCAAGAAAGTTTATTTTCTAACTAAAACACATATAAAAAAAGTGTTACGAACACAGTAGACATAAAGGGTCAATCTGTAGACCGTCCCTATGTCCTCAGCCTCCTAGTCCTCCAGTTGTCTAAATGAGGATGATCCTCATGTGTTTCCTAGTTGGTCGTGCGGCATCACCACCAACGACATTGATCATTGCTCATTCTGACTAATACTGGCTATCAGTATACAGTGTAAGGCCAGGATACAAGTATCTAGAGCTGGGGATCAAACCTGCATATATCACCAACGTTATTCAATAGTAATCATGACACAGACACTAACGTATATCTTGTCAGTGACGTACGCTCATACGTCAGCAGCTTATCCAGTTAGTCAAAAAGAAACGTAATAATAAAGACACGGTACTTTATCGATGATAAAGTATCATATTATGATGAGACGTTTTGGAATAAGTTCTTATACCGTTGTCAAGCAAGAGCGAAT
This sequence comes from Haliotis laevigata, assembly GCA_008038995.1. Taxonomy (NCBI): domain Eukaryota; kingdom Metazoa; phylum Mollusca; class Gastropoda; order Lepetellida; family Haliotidae; genus Haliotis; species Haliotis laevigata. Next base: position 137,840 of record VKKT01001541.1, on the reverse strand, counting down.
TGTCATATCTCCAGCAAACAAACTGCAGTTTACTACTTAAACCGTGAACTAACATTGCATTGACCGGGTTAATAACGCCTCACTTCACGACGTAGTTGTGTAAAAGGTCTCTTTTGGCAGTGGCTGGAGCCAGAGATAAAGAGCATCCATCACCGACACCGGCAGAAAGTTGCGTAGTCGTGCCATCATCTACAAGAAATACTACAAGCTACACCGACGTATATATATGGGGTTAGTTATAACCTTGGCTCAACTAAACCAGTTTCTAATGTTTCTATGCTATTATGAATGTGTGGTATATCTCTTGAAACATTCACTAAAGCTGTCACGATCCCAGTCCATCTCTCTCCTTACCTTTACTATGACGCTGATACGGCTTGATATATCGACGCATCCTCAAACACCAAAGGCTACAACTCACCTGAAGTTGCTGCTACTGAGGCGAAAAGGCCACCCATGGCTCCATTTTCCTTGTGACAGGGGTAAAAAGGGATTGCTTACCTGCAAGTGCAGCCATGTTTATAGCAAACAAGTTGTGGGAAAAAGTAGTTTCAAGACGAAGTTGAATGTCTAAGAACGGTGACAATGTAACAGGGTATTACTTACGCACAATACGTCAATTCTGTTACGAATGCCATCGACGAGGTATCGACTGTCTGGGGTTGTGCTCAGTATGGCATCCTCAAATGCATCCAGAACACCTTTAAGATCTTTGTCAGAGGATCCAGGGTTCATCTTAGGGACGCGCATATATGTGTCTAAATATTGTTGTCCATACCCTGCCCGTATCTCGTCATCCACAGAGTCTATTAGCTGTTGGTACGCCTTCTTTTGGCGCTGAACCTGTGATTATAAATAAAATGTATCTTGATCTCACCCAACCTGAACGCCTCTGTGTTAAGGTACATGTACTGTATTACTGGGTGCAGCTCATGAGACAATGCACCGAGGCCTATACCTGTTGGTTTGGTTGGTTGGTTGTTTAACGCTGCACATGGCAATATTCCACCTGTGTGGCGGTAATCTGTAAATAATAGAGTCTGGACCAGACAATCCAGTGATCAACAGCATGAGCATCGAATGCTGAAGACCAATTCTAACCCGGATACTTACGGGTGTCCTGTACCTGTATGCACTTGCTGCTATTAACGCAAAGTCTGTGAATGCAAGCTGATGTCACGTATGAACTGACATACCTAATAACAAGGAAGATACACACTGAACACTTCTGACATTCAAAACATCAATTTTTAACGGGTATGAATGCATAGTTGTCAAAGAGGCGTCCTTTATTGCTGCATGTATACGTTATGTGAACAATTGTCGGACACACGTAACAAATAGAAATATAAAACACAATTTATCATCAGAAAAATATTGGAATATTGTAGTCTTAGCGGCTGTACCAAATACATGCACTTTTTAATACGTTTTGTAAAAGATTATATCTTTAACAGAACGTGTTTTATACAATTTCATTTAATTAATGTTTACTTAATTGGTCACGATTAAAACCATACTGTACACACTCCATATGTAAACACTTTAAGCAATACGTACGTTCTCCACACTAAATAAGCCAGTGCTTTGGCCAAAACTTCCGGGTTGTACAAGGATGACCTTGACTCCGAACCTCCTCATCTCCAGCCTCAAACAATCTGTGAATCCTTCTCCAGCAAACTTACTCATGACATAAGCTGAGTGACCTGGGCCCGCCAGCAGACCACGCACACTGGTCACGTTGATAACACGTCCTGAACAAAAGGTCACAATATTGGTCATTTATGGAGATACAAATCTGTCACTCCTCACAGGGAGACATGGTGACATGGATTTGTGAGGAATGGCCTGGTGTAATGACCGTAGTATTTATGTCACTATTACTTCAAAACTTTGATTCAACTCAGTATAGAAATAATATATAAAATCATATTTTCTCACCTTTTCTTTGCCTGACTAGAGGTAGAAACGCCTTGCACATTCGAACCATACCAAAGAGATTTACTTCTGCAACTCTCCTATAGATAGTCATTGTCTGTACCTCCACATCCCCTGTGTATAGTATGCCAGCATTGTTTACCAAGGCCCATAATCCTGAAACATAAAACCTGTATAAATATTACAGTTAGGTATACAATTTAATACATAGTGTATATTAGCTCAAAACTGGTGGAACTTTTAATTATTGTCTGCAAATTTTGCATTAACCATTTATAGATTGTAAGTTAATTATGTTGTTTTACTGAGTGACCTTTCGGTACTAATAGTGGTTAACCAGGGGTTACTGGGTTAGTTGTTCCCGCTAACGAATCACGTTTGGTTCCCCACAGGAGGAGCGTGTTCAGTTACAAGTGTCCTTGCAGGTGTGCCTTGAATACTGCTGAAAGCGGCGATAACCCACATCCACTTCTAAATAGCTATTCATTGTCAGGAACCATCAAGATGATATTTTGACACAATGTAAATACACATGAACAACGCCAATGAAATTAAGCTCAGGTCATTGTCAAGGTCTGAAATTGTCTGAAGCATGTATCAACAAAGAAAGCGTTTAATCATATTTTGCAAAATGATGTATAATGTTCAGTCATACGTCAGCAATATGTGTTTTCAAAAGCCATTTATTTGAGGTATTTTATTGTTAATTTGGCTCGGTACTTTAATAATAAATTATCCCTATGCTTTGAGGTGGTCAGTAGCATATTAACATATCAAATGTATTTAAGACACCCCAATGTACCTTCTTTGTTACATAGCGTCTTTACCCTCTGAAGACATGAAGCAACGCTTTCATCCGAAGTTACGTCAAGCTGTAAAACACACATGCGCCTGCTCCCTGTTGTCTTCAATTGTTTGGCACCGTCACTTTCCTCAGACAGACACGCGGCGATGACGTTCAGTCCCTTGGTGTCCAGTAGTCTAGCGAGGCTATTCCCGAAGCCTGTGTATGGCAAAAGTCTATATGTTTGGCTTACAACAGGAAGTTATGACTTGGGGCCAATATCGTGTGTACCAATATTATTGAATTATTACATGTTACCCGTTTCCTACCCTACAACTACGTTTGACTTAAAAACAATAACGTTTTGGACTCAATACACATAGTTTTATATACGAGGAGTGTTCCAGAAGTTTCCGGCCTTACCATATGTATGAATATATTTCTACCTATTTTTCAACATAGTCATCCTTGAGTTCTGTACACTTGATCCAATATTTCTCCAGCATTTGTAACCCATCCGAAAACCACAGTTTGTCACGTGACCCTAAAATGTCCTCCATGGCAGTAATAATGTGTTCATGTGTCTCAAATGTGCTGCCTCGGAAGGAAGCGGAAAGAGGAAAAAGTCAGAGAGCGCTAGATCTGGAGAAAAACCTGGACGTAGGGGGTGAATGAAAACAAGGAAGGTAACTCCGCAAGTAGTTATTGTAGTGGACTGGTGATTCAAGAAGTATATTTAGAGTTAACTCACCCGTCCCTTCACTCCGCTGAACAGGAAGCTGACAGGGGTAATGAAGACGAAGAACGATTTGATACGCCAATAATGGCGCTTAAAATGTTCAGTGAAATATATATTTCACGTGAGTAATTATTGATATGAGGTTGGAAATGTGTGTCTACCTTTGATATTTTATTTTGATATTAAAAATATTTTTCGAACTGAAGCGAGGGAAGTACGTTTCCAACCTATTGGCGCTACAGTTTGCCTGTGAATCAGCACAGCACTGATTTACTGTACTATATGAAGGGCAAGTATCAACTAATGTTTGTGGCATGTCTTCATTAATTTGCTTCAGAGTATAATTTTTTAAATGAAGATATTTGATCACAGCTCTACATTCTGTTTTGTCCATTTTGAGGCAGCTGTTGAGAGTAAATGGAAGGGAAGTGAAGCTTGACAGGAAATATATAGGCATTCTAGTTTGTGCAGTTCATGCTATTCATGTTATTTCATGCTTTAATCCTGATCTATATACACAGGCAGTTTTGTTGTGTCTGGGAGATCCGTTCATTGTCAGGCCGGAAACATCTGGGACATCATTAGTAAATCACTGAATCACACGGTCCTGCTGTAACATTAGGTCTTCCAATCACTGCTTTGATACAGTCTAAACTTATACCTGTTTTGTAAAGAGACGTGGAGACTTACCTGTGTCACACCCGGTAATAAGAACGTATTTCCCTTGTGTGTCGACCATCTTTGTGCCAGCTTTGCGTATGAACCAGTAACTGACAGAAAATGCACCACAGAGTAGACAAAGGTTGAGCACATGTCCCCATAATGTGACAAATACCAGTACTACAAATAACACGCATAAAGTGGTCCCAGATACCAATGGAACAAGCATGTCCACCAAACTATGCATGATCTACTTCGGAGAACTGCCTTCTCTTTCTCCACTATAAGAATCCTGCGTTGCGGCAATTGTCGCAAGGTTATTGCAACTGGGCTAATTCAGCGATAGGCGCACTGTAGTGACACATTGAATACTGCAACAGGTTTGTTAAGCCTCTGCGACCCAATTCGTGTTATCTCGGCAAACTGCTTGATCTACTTTCAGCTCCCCTAAATCCAGGGTTACAAAGACCTTATGCCTTGGCACGTTGTTTGAACCTTCCTTCGTCCGACCGTTACAACACCTGAATGAACGACACTTTCTCAGGAACTTATACCATACCATGCGATGTGGTCACAGGTGACTAATCTATTTAAGGATATATTGTTCGGACAGCTCAGTTGAAAACTGCAATTCATCATATAAGAACAACAAAGTTTAATTTATTGCGAATATGAGTTCCCGTAACAATGCTGATATCGAAATATTCTTCTGGAAACCTAAAGGGCAGTGACACAGGAGTGTAACATCCATGGCAACCGCCATAGCGCGTATAATTGATGACGATAAGTAAACTGAATTCCAAAAGAAACGTGGATATTACAATTGTTTGAAAGTATTTGAAATGAAACATGTTGAGGCAAAGTGGTATGTGTTCGATGCTCAGATAGGCATTCTGGTCACTGTTCTGATGATACCAAAGTGACTGCTGATGGAGGCCATATTCGACACTGAAATGTTCTTTCCCATGACCCATAAGTGACGTTACCAAATGACGATGTCAAACTGACAACATCAAGACACAGTTCTGGTTATAAACATGATGTGGTAGTGTGTGGTCCTGTGCATTGTGCTCAGGACACAAATCAGTTGAAGTTAAGCAACGCTGGGCGCGGAGAGTTCTTGCATGGGTGACCGTGTTTGGCAGCTTGACTCCTGAGAGTTTCTAGGATTTTAGCCCTGCCCGACATGTGATACATATAGTCTCACCTAAGGCAAGTGAGTTTGTTCACAATTGGCTCTGTTTACCCAGCAGAACATGGGTACTTGGCGGGATATGATATGTGGCTATTAACCTTCTAGCGCCTCACAAACAGCTTGGGTTATCCGGGGTTATAATGATCTGATTGTGCGCTTTGAGCAGGATATGAAGCCTGGAAAGGCACGTTATAAATATTCACCATTATTTATTATTTCAAAAGCAAACATCAATATCTTCATTCATCACTGTATCAAAGCTTTACTTTATTCGCGTTCGTTTGGATTCGAGTATATATATATTTGCTCGAGTAGCCTACGCATGTATAATTATGTCATTGAGCCATTTATAGTAGCAATAACAACTATTAGTCACTTTTGTTAAGTTCACGTTACGGATAAACGATCACTCGTGAAGATATCCAGCTGCACATTCCCCCAGCCATCGTGTTGATGTGTCGGTCACTTCGACGCCGTGTATATATACTAGCCACATAAAGAAACTGTGCATTATCAAAATATTATCCCAGTTGATAAGTA
>VKKT01001541.1:29412-40365 GCA_008038995.1 Haliotis laevigata | reverse complement strand
GGGGTAAAAACCAAAGTCAGTCAGTCAGTCAGTTCATAAACAAGTGTAGGGGTCTGTTCAACAAAGGGAATTCAGCACTGCGATTTTGATTGGTTTGTTGTTTAACACCGCACTCAGCAATATTCCAGCTATTTGGCAGCAGTTGCGACTGGTAAAATGTATGTTGGATTATCATAATCACAATAATTACTGACAACATTTGTATAGATCACTAAATTTGTAAGCATTACTTGGAAAAAAGAAAACAACCTGATAGCATCATCAGTGCTCTTCAATTTATAACCTATGATTACACAATGCCATTTAGAAAGTGGTCAAATATAACATATGTTATATTTGGGATTAAACTTTCTAAGCAAAGTACAGATTCTAATACTTATGTTGAGTTTCATCCAGGATTCGAACCCACACCCTCGTAGTCAGGCACCTCATTGTCAGCACACAAAGCCACCGTGACTTCAGGGTACCAGCTATATGCTCTCCTTCATTAGTAGGGCAGTGAGGTAGCCTAGTGGTTAAAGCGTTCGCTGGTCAGGCTCAAGATCCTGTCTTCGATTCCCCACATGGGTACAAACTAAAACTAAACTCACTCACTCACTTCATAGTAACATTTGTAGACGTGTATTGTTCATATTCAACTCATTAATCAATACCAAATTTCAATGTATTTTGCATTCCAAATATTTCTTCTAAATATTTGAACTCTGTCAGTGGGGTGCATCACACATACAGGCAATTAGCTTTGATATTTTTCTCCCAAAGCATTCATCAACTTTACCACTGACACCTAGCAGGAAAACACAGCAGCTCAACTAATCCATATTGAAATACAGTCAAATCCCGATGAGTCGAATCTCTGGGGACCAAGTAATAAATTCGACTTATCGATGTATACCTATGAGGGTAGAAAAAAAGATAGTTCCTCCGCCTAAGCATTTGTTTATCTAATGATTTCCATATCACTAATAGGGGCACCTTATCATTTCCAGTCTGATTAGCACAGACAGTGATTTCCGTAAAGTCACTAATCTGTCTTTTGAACTCACCCATCAAAGGCGGAAAGGTGTGAGCCATGCTGGTTTGTTAATTGGGTCAGTTTGCTACACCAATCATCTTCTCATTGACTGACTTCGGCTTATGTATACAAGATTGCTGTTGTTTGAATCTCATGGGACCAAATTTTCTTCTCGAGTCATCGTGTGTATTGGTGAGTCGAATTCGTGTAACCGGTATTCAAATAATGACAACTATAACAGGGAATGGTCGGGACCGACAGGTACTTCGAGTTATGCATAATATTCGAGACACAGGCATTCGACTCATCAGGATTTGACTGTATTTAACATTGCTGACGTGAGTCCTGTTACAGCAGTATCTGATGGAAAGAAACTCCAGAGAATGGATAGATATGTCATAAATTCTATTCTTTAACAATTTTATATTGGTTGATCTCAGATGGTGACTTGACAAGACTCTTCCATATGTACAAAAAGGGATACCATTGGCTCCAGATAACTTTTGGGGGTGTGGGTGTACTTACACCTCATATTGCAAGTGGAGGTGTACTGAGAATTTTGATGGCGTTGCTGGTGTGGTTTGTTATTTATGATTTTAAACAACTTTTCAGACATTAAACTTCATATATGTTAGACGTACAAAGGTATTTATGTGCGTACACGATACGCTTGTAATCTCATATTATGTCATACTTCATTGATTTTTAGGCATACATTACGTCTGTACGCCCCTTATCTGTAGCCCTGGATACTGAACCAACCTGTTGTGATGTGTTACTTTATGAGACGTAAATGTGTTATACATAGTTAAAAGAACAGCTAAAAGGATATGGTTTTGGAATAGTTTCAGGTAAAAACTCAAATGAGAAATCATTTATGAAGTTTATTGTGTACCTGTTGTATCTAAGTACACTAGGAAGGTACCTGCACTAATTTGCAAACTCTTTGATGTGTGAGAGGCTTGTCTTTTAACAGCATTCGGTAAATGCTTCAAGGGCATATTTCTCCATGTGTTTCATAAGTACTAGGGGCGGGGTGGGGTAGCCTAGTAGTTAAAGCGTTGGCTTGTCACGCCGAAGACTCGGGTTCGATTCCCCACATGGGCACAATGTGTGAAGCCCATTTCTGATGTCCCCCGCCGTGATATTGCTCGAATATTGCTAAAAGCGGCGTAAAACTGAACTCAGTCAGTCAGTTATAAGTACTACAGGGATGTCTGTGATTGAACTTTTTCAATTTTTCAAACATATAGATGTCAGAAATCTTTCTCTCTGCCTGACTAAACACCATACACAGCAATATTCCTGCTATATAACCTTTGTATTGTAAATAATCAAATCTGGACCATGAACAGAAATTTGATTTGGTATATAGTCAGATATAAATAACTGCATGCGTTCTTAGTTATCTGCTTCTAGTGAAACCGTGAATAATTTATTGCTGCTAGTGTCATTCATATGACATTTACATATCACATGACTAACTACAGGTCCAATGGGTGCAGGGACGGTGGGGTAGCCTAATGGTTAAAGCGCTCACTTATGACATTGAAGATCCAGGTTCGATTCCCCACATGGGTACAATGTGTGAAGCCCATTTCTGTTGTCCCCAACCATGATATTGCTGGAATATTGCTAAAAGCAATGTAAAACCAAATTCACTCACTCCAATAGGTACAACAAGTCCAGTAGTTTATCGGTCCTACTCAAGGATCCACCTGACCTGGATACCCAAAGTGCCTGTCACAGCTCTACTCCAAGATATCTGTGATACCACGACCCACAATCAACCCCAACATAAATGTTAACCACTCAGTCCCCATTTCATTTCAATCAGGGGTGGTGGGGTAGCCTAGTGGTTAAAGCAGTCACTCGTCATGCCAACGACCTGGGTTTGATTCCCCACATGGGCACAATGTGTGAAGACCATTTCTGGTGTTTCCCACCATGATATCGCTGAAAGCGGCATAAAACCCCACTCACTCACTCATTTCAATCTCACAGTAAGTCCTAGACTCTCTCACAGTCCCTGACCTATATTATGTTCCCTTTTACCCAGCCCTTATAAGCCTTAATTGAAGCAAGTACAGTTTTTCCTCAGTCACCTATCAGGCTAGCTCTCAATGTAAATGGAGTTATTTGTTTCCATATATAATATATGTCTATAAAATATATTTTCAGAGACTTGTTAGTCTAAGCTGATCCATAAGTGTTTTTGCAAGATGTGACAGTCAGTCATTAATTAAGCATTATGGTTGGCTGGAGTGGCCAGTGAACATTACATATTTAATAGTTTGGTGACATTTATCATTTGATACATTCAGAGTGCACTTACTTGAAAGTGTGAAGTAAAAAAATGATATTTGCTTGTGCTTGCAATTAGCTTAGAGCAGGTGAAGTGATAAAGGCAGCTGTGTATGACATGTATGACCTGTGTCCTATTTCACACAGTTACCTGGGTGTGGTGACTCATCGTCCTCTGTTGGGGTCCCTAGTTATACCTTGACACGGTATCATTATACCAAGATCTCTCTCAGTCAGCTGATCTGCTAGAGATGTTGTTGTGTGGGAATTACCACCGCGATGTTACCTTGATATGGGGCCGTGGGGTAGCCTTGTGGTTAAAGCGTTCACTTGTCACGCTGAAGACCTGTGTTCGATTCTCCACATGGTTTCAATGAAGCCCATTTCTCGTGTCCTGTTATGATATTGCTGGAATATTGTTAACATTGGCATAAAATCTAACTCACTCACTCTTGGATTAAAAGGTAAAAATACCTACAGCAGTAAATACATGAATACACAATGCCATTTAGAAAGTGGTCAAATGTATCATATGTTATGTTTAGGATTACACTTTCTCACTGAAGCTCAGATTCTAGAGCTGTTTGAGTTGAAACCACTCTGGGATTTGAGACCACTCTTTCAGATTCAAGCACCTTATTGCCAGCACACAAAGTCAGCCAGCTAACCCACTCAAACAGATTTTCTTCAAAATGTTAACTTTGCCCCTCTTGTGACTGTTCCGACTTTGATAGAAAATACTGGTTTGCAAAGTGAAACAGTGAATCTGTCGGGTTTCATGAAACACAAGTATTTTACTCTGAGCCTCAGCACAAAATGGCCTTGGTTTCCTGTACCTTTGCCTGCTATGCTTGTAGGCAAGTAGCGGTAGTAATTATCATGCTAATCATGATTGCTGATGAAACGTTACTCCAGGACATAAATTGACAGCGTTAAACTGAAATACCCTGGAGCGGAGTCAGTTTCCTAGCCTCTTGCCATACTTCAGCTTGTGCATCATCTTCTGAAGTTATATGAAGCATTTATCATATAAAATTATCCAGAAACAAGTGTTTTTCACGTGGCTTCCCTTCCTTATCAATAGTTCAAGTTTCTGTTTATAAATAGGCAATACATCTTCTTGTTAACATAAATGTTTCCTTATTACTTATGCTATCATGATTATGTGTTATGCTCAATAAAAACCATGATCAAAAGGTTTAGCTTGTATTAAAATTCAAGGTGTTGGCTGTGTGTTACACCATTGCCGCATTGCTCTTGGTTGTATTTTCCTGGTAACCAAAACCTGGTAGTTTCTGTGTCAACATAATTTCACAATGATCCAAATATGAAATAGATTATCACAGAGTTAATAAGGCTTCAGATTACTCGAATGATTGATGTCACATTATCATCTTTTCAAAAGAGAAAAACGGTTTATTTTATAAATACATGTATATAGGTCATGTTTTGAATTCCATAGGTGTTACTAAGAAACTGAGTGAGTGAGTGGGGTTTCTTGCCGCTTTTAGCAATATTCCAGCAATATCACAGTGGGGGACACCAGAAATAGGCTTCACGCATTGTACCCATGTGGGGAATCGAACCTGGGTCTTCAGCGAACACTTTACCCACTAGCAGTGCTCCAGATAAGGGCAGTGTCTGCTTATGTGCGGCTAAACAGTATGCACGATACAGTAGGAAATAATTAAGAAAACGTTGCACATACGTTCCACAGCAATGGTGGACGGTCTAAGAATCATTTACAGACATATTTATTGGAAAAAGTATTGTTTTATTGTTTATTGAAATGTTTACACAAGAGTAGCAATGTTGTGGTGCATATATGAAATGAAACACAAGATTACTGATACTCCATTAGATTCCATTCAGTACTCTAAATGTACTCTTAAGGTTTTCCAGTATTCCTATGTTGAACAAGTAAGGAGTATGTACTCTTGATGTTGAAAGATTATCTGGAGCCCTGAACTAGGCTACCCCACCGCCCAGAAACTAACTGAATGTTGGTATTTGAGGAAAGTGTTCCTCTCAAAAAGTCTTGACTTGACGTCAGCCATAAGGCAACTTGATGATAAATCATAGACCTTGAATGTAGAGGACTGTTACATACTTGACCTTAATAGTGTGGCCTAGATGTCTAGCGATGCTTAAATACCATTGTAGAAGATTATTACATGTAATCTAGAGCTTGTGAATGTTTTAAAGTCATACAAGAAATATTGGTGGTTAAAGATTAGCAGGTCCACAGTATGTTATTGTAATTGCAATACATACTGAACCCAAACAGTTCGTGAATACTTTTGGGGTTGATATTTTTAAATGATATTATGTGTTCTTTCGCCCAAACTATAATATCTCTCTCTCTCTCGTTCTTGTACAGTATTAATGTTATTCGACTAATGTCCAGATTTTCAGCAAATTTTGTGAAATTTATTTCTGTTCAGGTTTCAGTACAGATCGCTAATGCATACTTATGTGGATAACATAGGAAATGCAGTTTTGATTTCTTTTTGCGAATAATTAATTATAAAAAATATATCATAATAATCTTCATCTGATTCAAAATGTTTTGTTCACCCTTTGAAAACATACCTTACTGCCAACAAATATCATTGTCTGGTGGTATTTGGCATATTTTGACTGACCATCACAGACGCAACTTTCTCATTGTGGGAAAATATCCTCCTCTTTCATATCTGTAACAAAAGCCCCACTTATCATGCTTAGCAATCTTGTAATCTAAGTATGCTTATAAATCTTGTAATCTAACTATGTAAACTGTATGTAAAGTTTTTCTGTATTTGTGTGTGGTTGTTGTTTAATGCCAGGTATATGACGTCAGTCTGTGAATAATTGCGTCTGGACCAGACATCCAATGAACAACATCATGAGCATCGATCTACACAACTGGTAAATTTGCTGAAGCCCAGTCATAACCTGGACCTTCACGGGTGTTTTACTTTCTGTTTGACATAGTTAGTGAGGACTACTGCATGTCAAGGAGGGTGTGCCCTGGCCTGAGTAAGTAAGTGAGTGAGTTTAGTTTTACTCTGCACTCAGCAATATTCCATCTATATCGAGTCTGGACCAGACAATCCAGTGATCAACTGCATGAGCATCGATCTACACAATTTGGATATGATGACATGTGTCAACCAAGTCAGTGACAAGCATGGGTTACTGAAGATCAGTTCTAACATGGATCTTCACTGGTCGCACCCAGGACTGATCCGGTATAGCTGAGAGATCGCAAAGCCATCTCAAGATAGAAGGCTGAGTTAGAAATATCATGAACAAATACGTCCTAGGGTAAGTTAAGGACAAAGATTCTGTTTGTAAGCATGTTAGGCTGATCTATGCCTTCATATTCTCTTCCATAACCATTTCAGTGGAAATATACCATATGGAACAATCTGTTGAGCTGTTGTCAACTCGAACTTCATTGTGTTGCAAAAAAAATTATTTCATGAATGTTTTTCTTTAGCTATCTGCAGCAGAGTCCCTGCTGTTTCTCATCAAAGACCCGGGTTCAATTCCCCACATGGGTACATTGTGTGAAGCCCATTTCTGGTGTCTCCGGCCATGATATTGCTGGAATATTGCTAAAAGTGCTGTAAAACCTAACTCATTCCCTCCCTGCTCTTTTCGCCACAAATGTCATTCAAATTAGCATACAATTTTAGCTTCAATAAAATCAGTCCAGACCATCACTTGATTGTCTGGTTTATTTACATGATGCTGTTTTATGGCAAGAGTACTTCTGTCTGGCCTACAAACATTTTTAATGAAACATTATTTGAACGACAGGTGCTAGTAGTAGGGTGGAACACCTGTTTGCAACACCTGGTGTCAATACTGTCATCATTAGTCATCTGTGGTCCATATGGTGGTGCATATAATTTTTGCCAATATTTGCCTTTAACTTTTGCTCCCAGTAATAGCTGTACAGGCAAATATTTGATAAAGCTTAGTCAACTTTGGTTGGTCCAGTACACATAAGTATGTAGGTATAGGTGTAACAGAGATGTACATGAGGTAGTTCACTTTGCTATAGCGGGTCTAACCTATGGTAAATCACACAGGCTAAATTACTTGCATTGATGTTATTGTGGGGTAGCCAAGTGGTTAAAGTGTTAGCCCGTCATGCCGAAGACCCGGGTTTGATTCCCCACGCGGGTACAATATGTGAAGAGCATATTTGGTAACATATGCTCATGTAAAGGTAAAAAAGTCTCATGTTAAACTACCCCCCTAGCTGGTTTGAATTCTGCCTGAAATTGATATGGTTTAAGGCACTTTTAACCAGGTTTAAGGCTAAACCTGCTTTGAACTTACCAGACATGGTTTACATCAGGATTTAGACCCGGACTAAGTTAAACTACCTTAAAACCTGCTTCGAACTTACGGCCCATGGTGTCCTCTGCCATGATATTGCTGGAATATTGCTGACAGCGGCATGAAACTGAACTCACTCACTCTGTTTATTCTTGTTTGAAGATCATCACAGGGTAACCAGTCAGTTAAAAAAATCGATGTCACTGATTAACGTGACTGTGATGACTGAAGTTAATATCAAATGGAGTGGAGTGTAAAATACTTTTCTCAATCTTTATGCTGAATGTATTTTATCTGAAACAACGGAAGATAGTGATTTGTGTTTCAAAAGAGCCATCCTTACATTAATGTTTGATGCAATGAAACTGAAAAAGCAGACCGAAAAAATAATTATCCCGACAATCCTGCAACAGTTGTTATATATTTACTTAAAATTACAGGAGAAGATGTTTGATTCAGATTGAGAATGTTCTGAAATGTTACCGTTTTCATCCCAATCGTAAACCCATAAAACTCCATCGTCAGGATAAAATGTAACCTTTTAATTGCTGCAAATTGTTTAAAATGATGACATGTCTCTGTACTAAGTCTTAATCTCTTTACATGTTGGCGACTAGGAATTCAGATTGGCTCCAAGGTAGCTGAATTGGCTCCTTGTGAAAACATGTCAGGCCCCTCGGATGCTAAGCCCAAAGAGTAAACGTGGAGTTCTGTTGAGCAGAAACATTTAGCTGTTGTCACTCAAGGACATTGTTTTGCTATTGTTCTTCCATCCATCTCACTCATCACTTAAGTACTGAAGATAATTTTATCTACTGTGTGTGAAACCTACTCATATTATATGTCACATCTATTGTTCTTTTACATTTGTTTTAATTGTTATCAAGTGATATGTGTTGACTCCCAAGTTGAGACTAATAAGTTAACCGGGAATCGGTCCATAAAAGAACTATGTGTGAAACGACCCAACAACAAAGCTATTTGATTTAATTCATAATTATATTATAAAATTAATTAATTTCACAATTAACTAATACAAAGGTAACACACAAATGATTGTGAATGTATACTACCTTGTGTTGATTTTCCCTCCATGTCAGTTTTTTTAAATACATGTAACCTAAAAGTTTAAGTTAAAAGTTTAACTGTAAAATGAGCGTATTCTCAATGCATGCGTGGTAGATCCAGAGGGGGGGTTCAGGGGGTTCAACCCCACCCCCCTTTTGAAAATGACGTAAGACCACTTTGAAGAATTTTTTGGGGCGTTGGCAGAGCCAATTGGGGGTTCAAACCCCCCAATCCCCCCTTTCAAAATTCCTGGATCCGCCCATGGCATGAACTGTAAATAAATATGAAAATAATCACATACATTGTGTTCCTATTTGTATTGTTTGACAGCAGATTTGAAGTTCTAGCTACTTACGTCTACACAAGGGTTTGTAGTCATGAGATTTTTTAAAAATGAAACAAGAATGTCAAGGGTTCATAATATATATTAATATTAATGTTAAAAGTTGCAAATCTAGGTGTTCCATACATACATAGAATGCCACATTATAGAGAACCAAAAGACCCCCTTAATTTCTATGACATGATTTATGTAATCATTGTAAGTAGTAGTAGTAGTAGTAGTAGTTTCAGACAAAGAAATCTTGAACAGGCTGAAATGATGGTTTGTGTTATTTTAAACTTGAGAGAATCTTCTATCTCCATCTCATATTCTCCAATGAAGAGTTCTAGTTAACAGAGGGGGGACACCTTGACGTGGGGGGTGTAAACAGCATCCCATGAGGTACAACACCAACCCATGCCTGTATGCAACAGGGGGTCATGTAGGCAAGCTCATTGATAGAGATGCTGAAGTAATGGATCAAGTTACAGGAGCATACAGCTGTCAGCTCCTGAACTAACTTCACACACTCAGGTCCTGCCCAGATGTTGAGCCCATGTCTTATGAGATAATGGGAAGACTGGCTAACATTTAGGGCTTAGTAGCCAGTCTGCGTTTGCCGCCTTGCTTTGTGTAGGGTTTGAAAGTTGGATTTGCGTTGGTTGGTACCTGGTGGATTGGGATGGTGTGAGGTGCAGTGCATTGTGGAATGACTGTTCACTGCAGTGCACTTTGCTGTTATCAGAGTCGGAGATAAAGGTAGGATTCTATCGGTGTTTTGTGTATGTGGTGAAAGTTGATTCAGGCGGAGAGATTGGTGTATCTTTTTGTGAGATTGGGACATGCATTGAGAGAGGTAAGAGGATTTTTGTTAAGTTTGCGAGACATCGGCTGTGGTTTCTGTCTGGTCATGACAAGGGAGAGGATTTGTATCAAGGGCGAAGATGACTCTCAGGGTTGAGCTGTGGAACATTTAACACAGTAAATGACTTTTATCGGATTATTTTGGCTTACAGAGCTTTTATTCTGACAAGAATTAGTAATAAAGTAGATTTACTGCAGTGGCTTTGTTAAAAGTTAAAAACTGGAGCATGTACAAAGCTTGTTCTGTGTAAGGGTGAATTACTGTGGATGGCAGTCTGTGTTGATGGATGTATACTTGTATATTTCCTGTATGTTAATAATAAACCTGCCATTTTGATTATGATACATAGGCTGTGTCTGAAAATGCTGCTATTGTATTTGAATTTACAAACTTTTAAATTTGATGTTCCGTTATTTGGGTAATGACAAGGATACTTTCATTTTTATTCTTCATTCTAAACAGTGGATAATGATGATCAAGAAGTCACTAGGTGCTGTGGTATGCGTGAAAGATAGGTAATAGATAACCTCTGATTGACCTACTGACCATAAGGGCACTTGTCACTAATATTGCACGACCGCAGTTACATTCTCAGGTAATGAAACTTGCTGTTTTGAGTTGGTGAAGACTGAATGTACAACCCATGCTGAATGTTATGAAATGTATGGAGTTAGAAAATATTGCTGGAATATTGCTAAAAGTGCTGTAAAGCAAAACTCACTCACTGACTACATTTCAGCAAATCCTGTCAGCCTGGTTAGACTGTCATCATGCTTAGTCTCTGAATATATAAAATGTTGATAGCAAGAAATAATTCCTTTCATTTGAAAAGGAGCCCCAGTAACATGGAAATCCTGATCCTGAGGAAGATCAAGACTTGCATTATTTTGGGCTGTTCCGTCAGAGAAGACCGCCTCCGAGGTGTAGTGCAGAAGGTCGCGGGTTCGATCCCCAACCGTGTCATACAAAAAGACGTTAAAAGATGGTAGTTGTTGGTCCCTGCCTGGCGCTCGGCATTAATGGGTACAACAAGGACTGGTCGGC
>VKKT01001539.1:100289-120887 GCA_008038995.1 Haliotis laevigata | reverse complement strand
GGGGAGCAAGTTGAGATTTGTTCAGTGTGTAGCAAATACGTCAACAAACGACAACCGGGTACATAGTACGTATTTTGACATGACGTCGTCAGATGATCGTCGTACCGAATTTCGGGATTGTTTACCCGGCCTAGCGCTTGAGATCCAGGGGGTAGAACGCAGACTGGTTGGCTCGGAGTGAGTTTTCTCTTTGCCTGGGCGAGTTACAGTTGAACTGCGGCGTGGCATCCTAGCGAGTTAGCAGTAAAACCACGGTTAACCCTGGCTAGTAGAAACGACCAGAAACACTCGTATATGCACGATGTAAGTGAAACGTCATTTCTCATCACGTCAAAGACAGCATATCTCAGCGCGTCAAAAACGTCAAATCCCATAACATCAAAATCGTCATATCTCATCACGTCAAAAACGTCATATCTCATCACGTCAAAAACCATATCTCATCACGTCAAAGACGGCATATTTCATCACGTCAAAGACGCCATATCTCATCACGYCAAACGTCATATCTCATCACGTCAAAGACAGCATATCTCATCACGTCAAAGACGGCATATTTCATCACGTCACAGACGGGATACCTCATCACGTCAAACGTCATATCTCATCACGCCAAAGACGGCATATCTCATCACGTCAACAACGTCATATCTCATCACGTCATAAACGTCATATCTCATCACGTCACACGTCATATCTCATCACGTCGAAGACAGCATATCTCAGCGCGTCAAAAACGTCATATCTCATCACGTCAAAATCGTCATATCTGATCACGTCAAGGGGTATCTCATCACGTCAAAGACGGCATATCTCACCACGTCAAACGTCATATCTCATCACGTCAAAGACGCCATATCTCATCACGTCAAAGACGGCATATTTCATCACGTCAAGGACGGCACATCTCATCACGTCAAAGACGGCATATCTCATCACGTCAACGTCATATCTCATCTCGTGAAAAACGTCATATCTCATCACGTCAAAGACGGCATATCTCATCACGTCAAAGACGGCATATCACATCACGTCAACAACGTCATATCTCATGTTGTCAAAAACGTCATATCTCATCACGTCAAACGTCATATCTCATCACGTCGAAGACAGCATATCTCAGTGCGTCAAAAACGTCAAATCTCACCACGTCAAAATCGTCATATCTCATCACGTCAAACGTCATATCTCATCACGTCAAACGTCATATCTCATCACGTCAAAGACGGCATAACTCATCACGTGAAACGCCATATCTCATCACGTCAATGAAGGCATATTTCATCACGTCAAAGACGGCATATCTCATCACGTGAAACGTCATATCTCATCACGTCGAAGACAGCATATCTCAGTGCGTCAAAAACGTCAAATCTCACCACGTCAAAATCGTCATATTTCATCACTTCGAAAACAGCATATTTCATCACGGCAAAGTCATATCTCATTACGCCAAAGACGGCATATCTCAGCACGTCAAAACGTCATACCTCATCACGTCAAAGACGGCATATCTCAGCACGTCAAAACGTCATACCTCATCACGTCAAAGACGACATATCTCATCACTTCGAAAACAGCATATCTCATCACGTCAAAAGTCATATCTCATTACGCCAAAGACGGCATATCTCAGCACGTCAAAAACGTCATACCTCATCACGTCAAAAACGTCATATCTCATCACGTCAAAAACGTCATATCTCATCGCTTCAAAACGTCATATCTGATCATGTCAAAAACGTCATATCTCATCACATATTTCGTCTCTCCAATAAAGTCCCCGAACCTGGTCACCGTAACGTTACTTCCATGTGTGTTAGAGGTTAAACGTGAAAAACAGTAACAAGAAATGGTTACTCGATGGTGATGTGAAATGGTGATGTGTTTGTGAAACCATAGTAATCCTTTTTACCTTTTTTGTAACGTTTTGACAACGCTGGTAAACGATTGTACAAATTCAAGTTTCAAACGTGTAGATTCTTTTGCTCTTACAATTATATATTGCTCACAGTACCAACCATTTTAGCGTCATAACATTCGGTATATCAACGGTATCATTCTGACCAAGTCTCAGTTGAAGCCCTGACCCGCAGAACGACAATAGATTCTATATGCGTCCTTGAATCATGCAGCCAGATATGGCCTTGACAACACGGCGTTGATTGCTGGATATTGTGGAGGTGACAGATCGTCCATCATGTACAGAACGCTGGCGGTTGTCCCGTTGTTGGTCTTTATCAGCTGCAGTAGCCGCCATCGTCATCACCATGGTGTTTATATAGGCGGTCGAGACACAACTTTATACAGTATTAGTTAGGCGTACCGCTCTCTGGAAGCCTTCCGACCAAGTGAAGTGGTTCCTCAGCAACCTTGACACTTCAGCTAGGATCCACTCCTTACATTTACATATGTGGTAAAGCAGGGAATGAATTCACTACACTTCATTAACATATGTCAGAGTAAACATCGGTATCGATTCAGATCATACATCATGCGTTAATATGGGACAGTGATAAAAAGTTCTACTCGGTGGATACGGGTGTTGATCAGTTGGATTGACTGTTTTCAATTGGGTCTTAGCAACGTTATGTCATGAAGATGGACTGACGCGAATAACTGATCAGATCATGATGGTCTTCAGGTGGTCATTATGTCACACGAGATTTCATTGGCTGTTGAACATTCAGATGCCCTTACATGTGCTCGGCAGAACAATGTTTGTTTGTTTGTTTGTTGTTGTTGTTTCATACAAGTCAGTGAGCCTGACCACCAGATCCTGTTAGTCGCCTCTGACGATAAGCATGGGTTGATGGAGATCAATTCTAACCCGGATCTTCACGGGTGCAATATAATGTCTGTTTCAGACAAAATACCAACATGTCATTGAACGCCCTCCCCTCAAACATAAATTGAATATCATGACGTCGCAGGGTTTACTAAAGTAACCTACACTGGAGAGATAATCCGTTATTGATTATAATCCGCTCTTAAGGTCTCTAATCCCCAAGGATTTCCGTGCTTAGTGTGCTGTGACTTTGTCTGGTATTGTTCGTGTTGAGTTGTAACTGAGATAAGATTACATTAATATTGACAGGAACAACATCCAGTCAGTAAAATGACCGCTACAGCAGATATATGGAGGTTACTTATGTTCAGTATTTATAACTTTGTCGTTAAAGCGTTCGCTCGTCAGGCTCGGGTAAGACACCCCACGGGTACTATGTGAAAAGGCCATTTTTGATGTGTAAAACCAAACACACTTACTGTTCAACCTGATGTAAAAGTAAAGGGCTTCCACGGACAAAGGATACGTACATTTGTAAGTCCCCAAACCTCCAAATACATTTCAACCTACCAGCATTTTTACACGTAGCATTTGTGTGATTTTAAATTATGGCTTAACTTTCTTACAATCGCCAGCGGCTGAAGGGATGGTATAAATCAAGGTACCATGCAGGTAGCAAAAGTCCTCATGGTCCCTAGTATGGTGATCTAGATGGTTGTTGGCGATCTATAGCCCGTTTTTCTATATTGTATTGTCCTAATTTGAAATCCAGTTTTAGGGGTAGATACTAGTTTTATTTATTGTGTCAGTGATATTCTAGTTGGTTTTACTGTCCTTCGTTTACAGGCTTTTACTGATTTACATGTATTTATGATGAAGCTACAAACTTGTTGTAGTCACGATATAGCTGAAATATTGCCAATATAACTTTAATTCTTAACTCACTCACTCCAAGGACAAAGCCAATTCACCACGTTCACGGATTTGAAGATCCTTTTCGTTCACAAGGAGCTCTGTGTATCCAGGTTTATAGGTTTGTCTCATTTTGGACAGACTTGATGGCAGTGTCCTGAGATGATGCGAACGCGGACACTTTCCCGTGACGGGCGAACACATGTCCCTCCCAATTAAGGGACAGATGATCCCTCGGGACGGTAAACGCTTTCTGTGGACTTAACTCTCAATAGCTATAGGGGTGAGAATGAAGCTAACGTGGCGACAATGAGATTTAATGGTGAGTTTCCTTTGATTTAGTCCCACAAAATGATCCTCGGGCTGTAACTTTCCCTGGCAGTCGAGTGATGTAAGTCCTACAGCAGGATACTCGTTTTGTCTGGGTTTAAAGCATCTGGATGACAAGAACTGCGAATCCCGTGAAATATTGAAACAACGGATTTATCGAGGTATAAGGGAATTACATAAATACTCCGACAGTGTGTCTTATATCTCCTTTTGGAGGCAGGTGATTGAAAGTTACATTACCATTTTATCCGACCGGGTGCCTATTTAAAGCTGCGTGAATAGAGGCATGGTTTAATAAAAGCGCCTGTCTAAGTAGACAGCAAATATGTTGCTTCAGTGTCAAGCTGGACGGAAACTCTAAAAACCGCCTGGCGTCAGTACTAAAACACGGTCTCCCGACGCTGGACCTCTTGTGACCAAAGTGTCTTAACTCATCTTGATTTGTGACTTATGCGCTTCACACCCAAGGGTGTGTAATTTTGAATCTACCCTGATGACAGTGAGATATAGACCTCCAGCTATCTGTACAAGTGCAGGGTAAATACCCCGGGTTGATTCCATTAGCGACTATCACACAGCTGGGTGGGTCGGAGAGGGCAGAGGTGACCCAGAGGTCACGTAGACCTTCACACACCTGTCATACAGTATGACGATATCACACGTGTGATTCAAGAGTCGGTACGTAATATCAGCAAGCGTATGAACAAATATGAATGTACTATGTACATATGTACTTTTTCAAACTCAACTATCTGTGTGATTACGTTGATCGTATTGTGTTTGTTCCCAAGTAACATGGTGCTATGACTCTGGCGCGGGGGGCGGGCTGGCTAAGGCGCCAGGCTAGTGATCCAGCGAGGTTAAGGTGTCGGGATCGATCCCACCTGTTACCGGGTGTAAAAACCTTGGACTCAACTTTGTGTGCAGACTCTGTCAGTGTTGTCACACCCCCTGGTGTACAGTACACAACCCTGTGCACCCACGAATCTGTTGGTAGATGACCAGATGGTGGCCACATGAAAACGTTGCGGGTACAGCAACGTGCAGTGAACTTGGACAGATAACTGTGACTATATGTCCCAGTCCACCCAGCTGTGAATGGGTACCTCGTCAGGATGAGAAAGACTCAATAACTCGGTGTGCCTAGTGGCTGTAAAGAGTTGTGTACACCCCACCCCCCTCCCCCAGGGAGTTGAGATTGATAACACGATGTGCCGGTGAGATTGACATCCAATGATCGAGGGAAAAAAATACCAGCGCCTTGAGCATTCACCAGTTGCGTGGATATGTGCGCTATATGCATATCCTATAACATAGAAGACTTTCTCGAGGTATTTTGATTCCTTAGGGTAGCTTAACTCCGTGGACCATATTTTACATGTCAATACTACGTGGTATTAATCCATAGGGCTGAAACACTATACCACCGACACATATTAGTTCGTTGATGTAAGGGTCGATGTTATATTAACCATGATGACGTCATGCTATTGTTGTGGCGGTTGATTCGGTGCCAGGAATTAAATGGCCATTCATTCCTACTATTTAACTCTCACACGAATCTAGCTTATTGTTGAATAATAAAGAAATTATATATACGATTGGACAAATATCATGAATATTTTTATTATCAACTGATTATCATATTTTCGATACTAAAGAGTACAGAGCCAATGATGCTTTGCGTGTTCAATGTATTAATTGCGACTAGACGACATTAGGCGTAAAAACTATTTAACTTTGATCGACAAACATTTTATCCAAACATCGATATTTGTATGTGTGACAATGATATCGATTTTAAATATCGATACGTTGAAACATCCAGTGACTGTCTCGGTTATCTGATTCCGTAGAGCGTAACAAGCAATTTTGTAATTGGAATTATATCAAGCAGCTATGTATCCCGTAAATCATCCATGGCGTCTTCGCTAAATACATCCTTTTCCCACTAGCGTAAGAATTATAAATAGAATATAAACACATTAAATAAGGTCAATATCCGCATCGGCATGGAGCAGAGACATTGAACAATGCAAAGTATTTTATATCGTCAGCTTATTCAGCCATAAAGCCTTTGGCATGTTCAGGAAATATTGTGAAATTATTCCTCATGTCCCGCTGTGTAAGAAAATAGAATGTATCCACTGTTTGACATTCATTACGTATTGAATATTACTCTACGCCATGAAGGTGTGAACATTTTCTGTAACGCTGTCAGTGTCATTACCATATTATGTTGATCAAAGTTCAGTATAGTTTGATCCCGTGTTTACGGCACGACACAACACAGCCTTATTTACAAACAAAACTCCAGCACGGAGACTTCATAGAGGAACTATTTACAAGCCCGGAGTGTTTTCCGTCAAGACATGGCTGTGTGAAAGGGACCTGTCTTCTCCAAGGTCCGCGCAGTGAAAGGGGAAATCGCTTTAGTGGATTTACAAGCACCCGCGTTGCATAGACGTGTTCAATACGTGACATGTTCGGGTCATATAGTCACAATGGTACACGACACTGACTTCATAACCAGGGGATCAATTTAATGCCATATTGAAGCTGGCGTGTCTCTGTATATGAGAGACGTGACGAGGACATTCCTTCACACAGAGCTGTTGTAAAGAGAATCCTATAGACACTTCTCTAAGGCGACCTCATCGTAATACCGAGCCAGACAAATAAGATAAATTGGATTTATTTAATCGGTTTAGAAACACGTATTCCCACTGTAGCTGTCAACACTAGGTGATAAGTGAAATTAAAGACAGTCAAGACATCGAGATGCCAGGCATAGGGTGAACAAGGCGTGCGTTTAAGTATACATGTTGCAGTGAATAAGGAAAGTCGACCGACATAAATGTCAACGAAAAAACAGTACCTCTTCATTAGCCAAATACATAGACGTTGCGAAACGGGAAATGCTTGAACGAATGCGTACAAATAATTGATTATCATCATTGCTCGAAGCAGTGTAGTCATTAGTGGTGTCTGAGATCACGAACAGTGTTGTGACAAGTGACTTGTCTTTGTGTAGTGTGTGTGGGTGTGTGATACCTAAGAGATGTGTGATCGATCTGTGAGTGACGTGTGTATGGTAAGACATATGTTAACGATGTAAGCGATGTGTTAAATATGTTTCGGTAATGTGATCCACATTCTAAAGTCAATTTCACCACGACAATATTCAAACGTCCACACGTATATACAAATGATTCTTCACACTTCCAGTATAGGCTTAGTAATAATAGTCCCCAACCCCTGCCGACACCCTCTGTGTCTGGCAGTCCCATGTGGTATGAAACACTCAACTTTTATGAAATCAAATAAAACTGGTCATTGAATATATATGATAAATACGCTCCCGTCTCCCCAGAAAGAAAGGCTATTCCTATATTTGGGTGATGCTAATTGTTAACCAATTTATAGGAATTTAGAAAATGATTATTCCATTCACAACGTGTTATGAATTTCGTGCAAACACGCCATTTTCGAGAGAGCGTTTTTCATGATGTGCACCTGAACATGTTTGTGGGGAAATTCGAAATTTACAGCGAATCGTGTCAGTATATTGTTCAGCTCTATGACAGCCTTAACAGCGTCATATACCGCGAGCCCAGTTTAACAGCGACACACCAAGGTATCCCAGAGTTCCCTCCATGACGGCGACTTCAGCAGTATGTAGCCTAGCGTCTGATGGTATCTACCCCTAAGTGGTATCCGCTGATCAGATATCGATCTATCGATCAGGTGACGGCAATGGATCTCCAAAGCCATAAACTGTTTGAATGAACTCGCAGTACTCACTGATCACATTATCTGACGTTCCCCTCTGTTTCTCCTGCCACAATAGATAGTCATGGGAAGGTTTGCTGGCTGTTGACCAAGGTGCACTGTATAACTGTATTTATCTCCGAGCATTTGGTTCAGGCGACGCTACCTTTGGTGATATAGATCTAAATAGAGGGGTAAAGTTTATATTTTGTATCAGTATGTTTGAAACACACAACGTAACGTCGCCTGAATCAAATGCTCGGAAATAAAGACAGTTATACAGCTATACCGAGTCCTTATACAACTGACGGTATGAATATTGGTGATACCCGACGTCATAATGGCCATGACGTTGTATACGCATGTAGCGTGCCAGTGTGACGTGAAGTTCGGTGCTGTATAAGTGGCCTTATTGTTCATTGAAAATTGACAAGAACGGTTGTAAAAGTCAATCGTGGCTATTCAGTTTTGATATAGTTGATACCTGTAGACACGAGGGTGACATTCTATTTATCATCAAAAATCACTTTTCTCTAGTTTTAAGTGATAAAGGTACATCTCTGAACACTGAACTAAGTTGAGACTTGTATTGCAGCCATGTCATAGCATTGTGACACCATCATGTTCATGACGTCATAGCATTGTCAGGGCGTTGTACACAAAGCACTCCTGTGGAACCCAGTTTTGAATGATAAATCTTGATTAAGACCAGTGATGAAAAATCTTAACAAACATTGTATTTTCAAATGTTATCACAAATGTTTCTTTTCCTGTCCATAATGTGCCATAGTGCCCCTCGCCCCTAATCAAGTCACACACACACACGCGCGCACACACACGCGCTCACTCACGCACGCACGCACACACACGCACATACACGCACACACCAGTTGCAATTAGCATTTAGAAGTAGGAGGAACACAAGACTTGTTTATGGATACAACTTCATGATTGTTAGTCTCAAGGCATGAAAAAGATGTTATCTATAACAAGTTGATGCTCACGTGTTTCATAATAAAGTACAGTATTAACTGGATACATGGAATCAGTAGGTTAGTTCACTAAATGAAACAACCTATTCAATGGCCTTTATGAGACTTTAGCTGTGCCAAAAATGATCGCGATTGCCGTTAAGGGCAATTACTTGGAATGACAAAATTTACATTACTCATGAAAACATTTACTATTACGGTTAGAAAATACTTTACAAATACAAGCAGTGTCGATTGTAGAATTCTGACTCTATCATGAGTATGTAATTGTTTGACGTCACATTCAACAGTATCTCAGATGCAGTGTATGTAACCACGTGCCCATGATATATAGTCAGCATTGTTCAGCGACTCTGCTGAAGCAGAGGTTTTTCATAATGAGAAAATGACTTTGTCGCGTTTATTTAACTCAACATTGGAGTGATACAACGCATATTTGTTCTCGCTGTTCTGAACAATATCTTATATAAGAAATATCGGATGTTCACAGCGTTATTGGTTGTGGTAACAATACACTAGACGGTAGTACAGTGTGGACTTTGTGCTGGTGTATATACAAACACGCTACTGAACTCATACTTTTGACATTAAGCAGGAACGTGAATGAACGTGGTACTGTATGCAATAACATTGACGTGTTTATTGTAGATCGACGTTGGCAGGTGCTCCCACCCTGATGTCAATATTTGATCTGGTTGTTTCTATGTGAGCAATAGCCTGTGGGATTGTGCGTTGGTGTGTTGGTGTGTAATATAATGTACCTGTTGTGCGGTGTTGTGCACCAGCTGTGTGTTGTGTTCTGTTCCATTAGGTTTTGTCGAATATTTGGTTTATCAGACATCTGCACTGTTTTGTTGACGTGCAGGCCGATGAGAAAAAGCAGAGTAGGATACGGCTGTGTAACGTGAATAATGTTCAGGATGTCATTTTCATATGCAGAATATGCGGATCAATAGGTGGTGTGTGCTGTGTGTGATCAGTGTATAAGTCTGTTTCTGTGTGTATATGTGTGTGTCCGTCGTGTGTGATCACGGTGCGAGTCTTTTTCTGTGTGTATCTGTGTGTGTATCGGTGTGTGATCACTGTGTGAGTCTGTTTATGTGTGTATCTCTGTGTGTGGTCAGTGTGAGCGTTTCTGTGTGTATATGCGTGTGATCACTGTGTGGGTCTGTTTCTGTGTGTATCTCTGTGTGTCCCTTTGTGTGTGATCACCGCGTGAGCCTGTTTCTGTGTGTGTCTGTGTGTGTCTCGGTGTGTGATCAATGGGTGTGTCTGTTTCTGTATGTGTCTGTGTGTGTCTCGGTGTGTGATCAGTGTACGAGCCTGTTTCCATGTCTCTGTGTGTGTGTCCGTTTGTGTGTGATCACTGTGTGAGTATGTTTCTGTGTGTCTCTGTGTGTGTCCGTGTGTATGTGTGATCAGTGTATGAGTCTGTTTCCGCGTGTCTGTGTGTGTGATCTCTGTGTCAGTCTGTTTATGTGTGTATCTATGCGTGTCTCTGTATCTATGTATGTCTCTGTGTGTGTGACCAGTGCATGAGTCTGTTTCTGTGTGTCTGTGTGTGTCAGCGCGTGTGATCATTGTATGAATCTGCGTCTCTCTGGAGGGTGGGGGGTGCACACACCCATATTTATGTGTGTATGTGTGTGTGTGTGTGACTTGCGCGTGGGTCTGTTTACGTGTGTTTACTGCATGTGTGTGATCAGTATATTGGCCCATTGTGTCTGTCTGTGTGTACAGATCTGTCTGTATGTATTATCGTGTTGGTTGGTGTATATGTGTTGGATCAGTGTATGGTCTGTCCCTGTGTGCTTATGCGTATGTATGTTGTCTGTGTGCGATCTACACGTGTATGTGTGTATGCTCTGTGTATATGTGTATAGCTATTAATGTGTGTATGTGTGTGTTTGTTGTGGTTAGGAGGTTGGGACCCTGAATGGCTAGGGCAGGTGAATCCCACTAACACACCTTGACTAGCATCCTCAACAGTTATACTTGTATGTATGTATCTGCTTGTAATCATATTTATGCTTCTCATGTCATAGTGTATTTTATCATTGTACATGGTTTTAACAGACAGTCTCTCATAACTCCAAATGGAGCGGCTCATGTATTCTTTTTGTATATTATGCTGTATTATTTTATTTTTGAGGTGATACTCTAATAAATAATCTGTCTGTCTGTCTGTAAAGGTTTTAATGGTGTCCCATGTATTGAGGTAACACAACACCACAACGCCTTTGCGATCTGACTTGCACAACAAACAACAACCTCCAGTACATATACACGAGCTGAAAGTCCCAAATCCACCCTTATCTACCAATCGCTGTATTGGAGTTTTCTCTTGTAGCTATTGAGCTCCTTTAAGTAACTCGCCACCTCCATGTCCAAGTCACCCAACACCGAGTATTGGCCGGCCACTGAAGCGATTAGTTAGCCAGGGGCACCGTGTTTGTTACGTAATTCCCAAGGTGCTGCCTTACAGTCAAATGCCCATTGTCGTCGTTCTGTGCACACGGCATAAAACATGACATTATATTCGCTACAATTAACTGCTTCAATTGTGTTGGGAGTATTGATTCAACACGCAACATGGACCGTGTACAACATACCGTCCTGCTGGTCGGCGAGCCTCATGGTGTTATATTGTTGGGTGTAATGATCTAATGACTGGTGTTTGTTTAGCGTTACCCGGACACGGGATCCCAGTTTTACACGTCACCCTATCTCTATATCGCTCCGCGTGGCACAGGGCGACACTAATCGAGAAAAAAAGTAATAAGCTGGGTGAAAGGTTTCACAGACAGATAAAATGCGCCAATAGACAATACCGGTCGATAAGTCAACAAACGGGCTTATGTTGTTGGGCCAGACAGGCCGCTCGGAGACATGCGTGGTTATTGGAATAGTGAGTGAATATAGTGTTACGCCGCTATTATAGCATTAGTTCGTCAGGATCACGGGGGCGGTTAGAAAGGGGTTCGGAAATCAACATTCTGTACTTTTTGGGGTTTGTGTTTTATGTATTACTTATTTTGCACTGCCCCCTTGATAGGGTAACACCTAACATAAGATGCAAACCTATATCTCAACTGGAACTTTGCTGTAGACACAGTTGTGTTAGAGTAATGCAATGAAGAGGCGAAGTAATGAAATATCCAGAAATCGAAATTCACATCTTCGCGTTACGTTTCGATTCCAAAAGAAAACAGACGGAATTATTTTTGATGTCTGATGTCAATGAAGTTTAAATATAATAGCTGTATGATAGAACTGACTATTTTTAAAGATTACTGCACAATATTTACAATGGGAGTACTCAACATTTTGGAAGTATGCAATATATAGTCAGTGCGATGAACGTCTCGGCAGGGGACAACAGACATGGGCGTTACATGTTTTTCCTAAGAAATTAGGGAATCTAACGAAACACTTCCACAAGAAGCGTAACAACTGTAACCGCGTGCAATTCCCATCCCCCGGATTCCCACTAATGGTTGTATTTTAGAGAAATCGTGTCTCTTTTCACGGCCCGTACTTTGATTCGAACTGAAATGTTGTTGTTTGTTTAAAAATATTTGGTAAGAAACTTGTGAAGTCCATGTCTTTCTGTGTGTTTCAGGGAGATGAGGTAACTGTCTGGCAGTGACACATCACAACATCATGGCAGGCGACAAGCACGACCACCACGGGAAGAAGCCTGTGAAGGGAGGACGAGTCCAGGCAACGCATCACGGCCATCGCCGGAAACCCAGCGATTCCAGAACAAAGTCTACCAAGACAAGTAAACCCGAGACACAACAGAATCTAAAACCAAAGTCCCCTCAGATCGAAGTTCCCCCTGACAACGACGTCACCGTTGACAATGACGGTGATTCAAGGCAAGAGGAGCAGGTGTTTCAGAACGGAGAGGAACGAATTCTTCTTGCTCGCAACGATGAGAATGATAGAGACGATGACGTCATGTCGACGAGGAGCGCAGACGACAGACCAACTTCCGGTATGAGCCGGACAGTGGAGGAGGAGACTGGACGCACGACCCCGTACCATCACAGGTACAATGAAAACTTTGACATCAAGTCATTCAACAGCAGCATTGGGGACTTCGTGGAGATGTTTTCCGAGCCCCGGTATCAGGAAGTGGATGCTAACTACCCCGTCGATGACCTGATCTCCGTCGTCTCCATGGTGTCTGCCAGCATCGAGGAGTTCAAGTCGTACACGTCTGACTCACAGCGGCAGCTGGAGGACCTGAGAGACAAGATGAGGACAGTGAAGGAAAACATTCACATGAGCGTCACCAGGCAGGCCTTCGAGATCAAGTCAGGTTAGTCCTTCCAACTCTTCCAGTCTGCCATGGCAAGTATTGTATTCTGCCTAACTGTAGTACTCTGCCTGGTACGTAATAATCATGTTCTGCCTAACTGTAGTACTCTCTGAGTGTGTACATATTATCATGTTCTTCCTAACTGTTACTTTGACAGGGTACGTCATTATGATCATCTGTTTAACTGTATTACTCTGTCGGGGTACGTCAGTATTATGTTCTGCCCAACTATAGTACTCTGTTAGTATCATGTTCGGCCTACGTCCAGTCCTCAGTGAGGCCATGCCAGTGGCATTGCTACTTAAGTCTCAGAATTTCGGATCAGTCTCAACCTTCCCCAGGTGCCAGCCGTCGGTTAGGTCAGGTAAGGGTTGATCCAACACGAACCTGACATTGTCTGTCTGTTAGGTCAGGTAAGGGTTGATCCAACACGAACCTGAAATGGTCTGTCTGTTAGGTCAGGTAAGGGTTGATCCAACACGAACCTGAAATTGTCTGTCTGCTAAAAACTGTGACATAAACTGAGGTAAAAGGCCTCTCAAACCAAAGTCATGTAAATCTGCCTATCTCTTGGACTCTGGGAGGTCAGTTCCTAGGTCTGCCAAGCTGGTACTTTGTCATCTTATGTGAGTCTAATGTTGAAGTAAGTACTGTAAGAGGTACTTTGAAACAGTGTGTAAACAACGTTTATAGTATCCATCTGAAGTGTCACTGAAGTGTTACTGGATTGTTATTGAAGTGTTAATGAAGTACATATACTGCAGCATGTCACTGTGTATACTTCAGGAACAGTGCACGGTGCACCTGTATGTTTGTGGTTGGCGGTGTTCAGGGTGGGTTTTTATTCAATGAGTACAAGCAAACCGATCGGCTATTGATATGTTTCGTAAATATGCGTGACAAAACACTTTATAATCAGAGGAAATATCTGATGAAAGCTCCGTGCATTGTGCTGTTCCAAGTCATACGCATGTGTTTATGAATCACCATGAAATAGTTCAGGCTCTAGCGGGGCAACGTGACATGACACGACAACGACAACGACAACTCGACATGACGCTGTAGAAGAAACGTATACTATATCCATATCCAACATACCTATGCATGTATGCATGTCTGTCTGTCTGTCTCTGTCTATCTGTCTGCTTGTGTTTGTGTCTGTCTGTCTGCTTGTGTCTGTCTGCCTGTGTCTCTGTATGTCTGCTTGTGTTTCTGTCTGTTTGTGTCTCTGTATGTTTGCTTGTGTTTATGTCTGTCTGTTTGTGTCTCTGTCTGTCTGCATGTGTTTCTGTCTGTCTGTTTGTGTMTGTCTGTCTGCTCGTGTTTCTGTCTGTCTGTTTTTGTCTCTGTCCGTTTCTCTGTGTATATGAATGTATGTTTGTGTCTCTGTATGTATGTTTGTGTTTCTGTCTGTCTGTTTGTGTCTCTGTATGTCTGTTTGTGTTTCTGTCTGTCTGCTTGTGTTTCTGTCTGTCTGTTTGTGTCTGTCTGTCTGCTCGTGTTTCTGTCTGTCTGTTTTTGTCTCTGTCCGTTTCTCTGTGTATATGTCTGTATGTTTGTGTCTCTGTATGTCTGTTTGTGTTTCTGTCTGTCTGTCTGTCTGTCTGTGTCTCTGTCTGCCTGCTTGTGTTTTTGTATGTCTGTCTGTGTCTCTGTCTGTGTGCTTGTGTTTTTGTCTGTCTGTTTGTGTCTCGTCCGTCTGTTTGTGTATCTGTCTTCTGGTGACTGTCTATCTTCTGCTTGTGTCTGTCTGCATATATGGATGTGTGTGCGTGAATGTGCGTGTGTGCGTCTGTGTGAATGCATTTATGTAGCATTTGTCCTCTGTTTCAAAATCCTCCTGATATGTTTTTACGGAGCGTTAAGGTTACAGAACAACCATTCGAAACACATTCCACTTGACCAATACAGCAAGAGAGCGTCGCTTGCAATGTAAGTAAACTCGTATCCAACAATGATGACACCGGGTGTCTGAGAAAAAGCAAAGCTTTGTTACTTAACACGTGCAAATTTTCCAATCCAAGTATTCTCAATCTAGTTTCCTTTCCTTTCATATCACTATCTCCCCCCTTACACACACAACACGCGCTGTAGCTAGGTAATAAGTAAGATAATGGCGTGTATTGTCACCGGGCAGTACCCACTATCTACCTGTCTCCCCCGGGTAGACAAAGATAGTAACAGAAAACACAGGGAGCTAAGAGGTCAACATCTACAGCCATAGATCACACCCCACCCCCTTTCCGACGCCGTACTAAACTCTAAACAAATGGTTGTATTAAACGCCATTGAAAGGCATTTACTCCATCGATCGCCAGGGTAAGCTCCCTACATGGCGTTCGACAAATTCATTACCCCGAGAGCCCCGCGTGACCCGAACAAACAGAGATAAGAGTAATTTGTGATTTAATTTCTCTTTAGCGAGTTTGAATTATGACACGTCAAACAGGTTAACTTAGAAGCGTGCGCTGCACTCCTTCGGGACTGGCTAGTGACCGTGTACGGAGCCCAGTGACGGCAACTTCCCAGTGCTGGCCTCGCCATCTGTCTCAATGACCTCGGACTTAAAATTATTTGCAGTTAAGGAGGGAAAATATCGATGTCTAGTGAATGAATGCATGTAGAGCCATTCAACACTAACATCCAAGCCGCCGATTGTTCCATCAAGGTCCAGACTTGGAAGACAATATCGTAGCTCAGTGGTTAAAGCGTTAGCACTTCACGCCGAATGTCCGTGTCCTATTCCCTAAATGGAGCGCGAAGCGTTTTCTAGTGCCCCCACCATTATTACATTGCTCGAAGCGACGTACACAGATACTCACTCATAGTATAGTCCTGTATTTAGAGAATGTCAATCTCAAGCAAGAGCGCAAACCACACGTTGATTTGGGAGATAATTGGCTCGTCGTCAAAGTATAATGCCACAAGAAGTTACAGGTCTTAGATAATAGAGACATAATATAAGACTGCAACACTAAAATATTACACTGCCACTTTGACAAAAGGCGTGGACAAGGAATGCATCTATCATTCTTCTAACATTCTGATCAACGGGTCCTGATACCAATAAGGTATGCAAGTCAGCAGGAACAAAATTACCCGCAATAGAATCAACAAAGAAACGTACTCCCTCATGGGAAATGTACTTGCAAAATATCCCTTCTTTGATTGACATTCTAGAAGTTGAGGAGATGAAGAATGAGGACAATTGTTATGGATATACAACTTCTTTATTCTGTATTGGCGACGTTTCGACACCATTGCTTGACAACGACATTAGAATCTATGTCGGAACGTCGCCTATATAGAATAAAGAAGTATATCCACAAAAAATGTCCTCATTCTTGCAAAAGATTGATGGAAAACAAACACGGGGAAGGTCGTACACAATTCCAGGAACATAAATCAGTGGTTATGGTGGGTTCTAACGTGATTATGACTGGGTCCCCATGATCAGCAGAAATTAAATATATGTAAGTAAAAAGCATAAGCCCTCGTTGCCGTGAGGAGAGCCAACTCTACAGTCTCAGCTGAGAGAGTTGCATGTGTATTAAAATAAGAACCTCGGCTTTATTCCTGGTATTTTGGTTTTGATAATTGTATGACGGCAGGCGTTGTTAGGCATTGCGTTATCACATGGGGTACCGCTGTTTGAATGCCACTTGGCATGGACAACGCTGTAAAAGGGAGTGATATTACAAAGTGGTCATGTGTATTGGTGTGCTACCACCATACCCGTGCTTGAGGTATTTGCTACAAGTAGTAAACGTCTTGACATCTGTGTCACTTCGGGCATTCCTTCTATTTCAAGCTTACAGGGAATAACCCAGATAAGTACTGTTCAATGAGACATAAATCCCACCTCACTCACCCATAGGTGCTTTGTGACAGTCGTAACACAACGACCTGAACACACTGGCTTGCGGTAGTCGTAACACATTAACTTGTGGTAGACGTAACACACCGACTTGCGGTAGTCGTAAAAAACTGACTTGTGGTAGACGTAACGCACCGACTTACGGTAGTCGTAACACATTGACTTGTGGTTGACGTAACACACCGACTTGCGGTAGTCGTTAACACATTGACTTCTGGTAGACGTAACCCACCGACTTGCGGTAGTCGTAAACACATTGACTTCTGGTAGACGTAACCCACCGACTTGCGGTAGTCGTAATGCATTGACTTGTGGTAGACGTAACGCACTGACTTGCGGTAGTCGTAATGCATTGGCGTCCGATAGCAGTAACCCAAAGTTTGCTCGTGGAAATGGCACTTGACCAATAGTAATGATAATGTATAGCATGATACGATCCTTTCAAGTACCTCCCTGACGGACAGACAATATAACCATCCGATACCCTTCACAACATATACAGTGGTTGCTATTGACTCTGTATTGCTATTATCAGGATTAGATACTTGACTAACAGATCGCAGTGGACTTTCAGTTGACGTCTGTCCCAGATCTGATGACGGTATCAACCGACGGTTTAATGACCCCCCTAATTACATACAGATAATGTCTAAGTTCAACACGTGGAATTCCTTACACTATCTTGATCAAGCCAAGAGGTGGGCCATTCTACCTCTTTCATTAGTCAGAAAGACGTAGAACAATGCCCTGAATAATTAAACAATGATAAGACCATTAACGTGTAGCATAGATACCCCCTGCTCGATATACACACCCACGCCCAGTCAATACCTAAACAGGTATAAACACAAACTAATATATAAACTCGATGTGCATCTAAACACACTGAATGGTTCCAATTATATCTTGAGCATGCGTCATGAATCACTGTCAAATATGTCATACTGGGTGTTCATGAAAAGATGGGCTGGTCTTGTCCCGCGGTAAGAGGAGATTGTGTCAGACATCTTGACGACATCATGTTTCTCACTTGAATGTCGGTGTATTTATACCTGACCCGTGAAGACCCGGGTTATCGGTCTTCAACAACCCATGTCATGTCGTAACTAACAGGATCGGGTGGTCAGGCTCGCTGACTTGGTTGACACGTCATCGTATCCCAATAGCGAAGATAGTTGCTCATACTGTTGATCACTGGATTGTCTAGTCCAGACTCGAATATTTACATCCCGCCGCCATGTCGCTGGAATATTGCTGAGTCCGGCGTTAAACAATAAACCAACCAACCAACCAACCAACCAACTTCACTTTCATCTGAGAATTGACCTGACTTTGCGTGTATTCATATGCGACCCGTGACACCAGTGAGCCTTTGGTCATCATCATTGTGCTAGCACCTGGTATTACCACTAAAGGTTCTCGTAATTTGATCGTAATTTAATTTAGTCTGAATAGCTGTTGGTTACTGGATTGTCTGGTCGAGACTCGATTATTTACACACCGCCGCAATACAGCTGGAATATTGCCGAGTGCGGCGTTAAACAACAACTAAACCAAACCAAAACCGTAATGGTAATTAATGTATGGCAACTGAGGTGTTACCAGAGGCTATCTTTCCGCTCAAGGTGCGAACTGCTCTTGATCCCTGTCCACTGCTCTCTGACATCTCGATATTTTACCTTCACTTCAATCAGTACATCAGATCGATCGATGTGTGACAATCGAGTGCTGCACATATCCCACTACGCCCGGAAGACGCCTTGTTTGGCTGAATACCCTGATTTTAATACATAAGAAATAACAGTTCAGTTCAGCAAGCTGTTTATATGTCTGAGATTTGTAAAGGTGGTATCGACCCGCTGCCTTGTCGCCGGCAATACTCTTTGATATGAAAGGTCGGGCTTTCTCGATATGCCGGAAGTAGGGCATATTCGATTAAGATCAGGATGAAGAACTTCCGGGTTCTCCTGCGTCCAACAACCCTCATTGTCAGTGGTACTACAAGCTTTGTCTCTGACCACCAGCCGAAGTGAAGCGGTGCCTCAAATGTTTATCTGATCATCAGACTAATCTGTTAATGAAATGAAAGTGGACATATATGAGATGATGTGAAATCATGCAGCCATAAGAAATACTCACTGTGATTCTTCGACAGATAAAATCCCATGACGTCAGGCAAGCTAGTCAACACTGAAATGCATGGGGCGATATTGGCTTTAGTTATCCAGTCGCCTTTGCCTTGAGCGTAATATTCTTAAGAAATGAGACTACACGGTCCATCCAGGATTGGGGATATTTATCTCGCTTTTCTAATTTTCCTATGTCCTCTCTCCCATTACATAATGTATATGACGTGACTTTCATTGTCCCCACCACTACCACAAGGTATCCTCGCCTAGCCTCAGCCATACCCCTCTCACCAGCCACCTTCAGATCTCCACTCGTTAAAGCTATACCTAACGGGATGGGTGTAGGTTCATTCAGTAGTTGGTGATATATACTGCTACACGTCCTGCTCCTCGTAGTGAAAAGTTCAAACTAACCTTACCTGTACCACTTGTAAATGGCTTTTCACAGAAATTGATCCTGTGTGCAAGATACACTGCAGTTGCCTTCCCCCACATCTCTCAATCAGTCCTCTTAACCCTCATCCCCTTTTTCCATCCCCACCTGAGGTAACCAAGTGGTTAAAACGTTAACTCGTCACGCCGAAGGCACGGCTTCGAACCCCCACATGTGTACCATGTGTGAAGTCCCTCTCTTGTGTCCCGGGCGGTGGGGTAGCCTAGTGGTTAAAGCGTTCGCTCGTCACGTCGAAGACTCGGGTTCGATTTCCCACATGGGTACAATGTGTCTGGAGTCCCCCGCCATGATATTGCTGGAATATTGCTAAAAGCGGTGTTAAACTAAACTCACTCACTCTTGTGTCCCTCGTCGTAATATTGCAGGAATATTGCAACACGCGGCGTAAAACCCAACTCACTCAATATGTGCCCTTCAAAGAAATTTATCCTGTTTCTAGGGTACGCTTCAGCTGCCTTCCCTGACACTTTCGACTTATCCCTCCAACGCTCATCCCTTTTATCCATCCCACCTCGTCAAGGGCCAGTGGGGTAACCTAGTGGTTAAAGTGTTCGAGACTCGATTACTGATGCTCTCTTTCTGAAATATTACTAAAAGCGGCGTACAACCTTACTCACTGTCTTATACACTAAATGATTACTATATGAGTGAGTGTGTGCGTACTCTTCGTGCGTTTCCATGGTTACCAGATACAGAGGCAATGCGTGCCACGCCCCTATTACCTCCAAGTCGATCCCTGGGATAAGGTGCTAGACACTTTTCACAGGGCAATTGCTTCCATAATGAATTAATCACATATCGGCCCCAGACAATCGATGTTTTCTGTGCCAGGTGTGGCTCTGTGATGTCGGTTACAGCAAGGTGAGGTGGAAGCTTAGCAAACCCCCACAGATGCTGTGTGTGTCGGTTAGATCAACATCTTGTACCTGTGAAGTCACACAACTACTTCATTTAGATAAGCTCCACACTGACTGAACTGATTGCCCCGATCAGGTGATATTACACAAGTCATGGGACC
>VKKT01001538.1:180086-190360 GCA_008038995.1 Haliotis laevigata | reverse complement strand
GTTGAAGTAAGGGATACAAGAATCACTTACATCCCTCAGATAGGTTAACAGGTTACTGGATGGAGGATGGTTGAAGTAAAGGACACAAGAATCTCTCATATCCCTTAGATAGGTTAACAGGTTACTGGATGAAGGAAGGTTGAAGTAAAGGACACAAGAATCTCTAACATCCCTTAGATAGGTTAACAGGTTACGGGATAAAGACTGGTTACTCGATGAAGGATAGTTGAAGTAAAGGACACAAGAATCACTAACATCCCTTAGATAGGTTAACAGGTTACTGGATGGAGGATGGTTGAAGTAAAGGACACAAGAATCTCTAATATCCCTTAGATAGGTTAACAGGTTACTGGATGAAGGATGGTTGAAGTAAAAGACACAAGAATCACCAACATCTGTCAATAAAGCTTCTAGATGTTTATGTTACCAAAATCCTGGTTCAATATACTTTTATATTTAGTTTTTTAAAGCAGGCATAAGAAACTGAATAGATGTCTTTGAGAAGGTTACATGTCAATGAAGGCAAGATTGAATTAATGCGTCTTAAAAATTCCCCTGAAAATAGGAATTGTTTTCTAAAAGTTACAAAATGTAATTCAAAATGGTATCTGATGGTATTGCTGTTGTGTCCGATTCCAAGAGAGTATGGTCTTCAGAAGTGAAAACAGGTTCCATCTTGTTGTGTTTCATCATAGTGTTTATGTATTTACTTGTTTAAGATGCAGAACACAAAAATTTTATTGGAGTTAATTTAAGGGTATCTTTTAAAATATTATTACTGATTAATTATAGTCATATAAACTGACTCAGGTGTTCTTGATTTCTTTTGAGTAGTGTATAAAGTATTTCATTTTGTTCCATGTTTATTGTAATTACAGCAATACAACCCTTGTTACGAATAATTAAACATACAGCATGGCAGAAACATAAATGTAACAGCACTTTGTAAAGTTAAGTGTTTCTTTATGTTCTGATTTACAAAACCTTTGCCTGTAGGAAGGTAAAATATGTTCATTAACAACTAACAAGGTAGACATTCTTCCCATACCTCAGCGGACATTGTTTGTCAACTTGCAAAACCTTGGTGGAAATAATGTCATAAAAGAGAGGTTTAACACTTGCATCTCATCAAAAAATGACATAATGACACAAAATGGCCATAACTGTTTCATGTTCATACCTTTGCTAAATTGATGTCAGATTCAATAGTCAAGCAGGAAAATAAATCAGCGTTGCCTCAAGTTGTTAGTTAACCATGCATAACTAAACATGCAGCCATTCCCTTAATTCTCAATAAACCTCTTTGCATTACAAGCCCTTGTCATCAAGGCTACTGGCTTTTCGGCTGTTCATTACGGTTGTCAATGAAGTGTATTAAGTAATAATTAGTAATCACATTCTGTTTCCTTCATGACGTACAATATCAACACCGTATCACCCCTGGATTCTGTAAGCCTAACAAGATCTGATTGGCTGGTTGGGCAGTCGGTAATGTGTATGAGGATATAAGTTGCGGGAAATGACTGTTCTCAACACACAAGTCTCACAGCCAAGCCAAGCAGTTGTGTGTGTCCAGTACAAGGCAGTTGGTGCATCTGTTGTTGTTTTGTCTCAATCAGAACGGATTAATTGCCATATTACAGGTACTGTTTCCCATAAGGAATTTTTCAAGTCTACATAAGTTTTAAGAATTTTTATGTGATTCTACAGAAAGTTCTGTTGGTTTGTTTGGGACATAATTAACATGAGGTGTATTTTAGAGAAGTAGTTTTGTTTGCTTACATTCCTTGAAGGTAAAATTGGATAATAGATATTTTTAATTTATTTGCAATTAATTCATATATTTTTTGTACTAAGTTTCCAAATTAAAATGTTTCCATTCGCACGATAGTAACTTTTCATTATGTTGTAGAGAATGCTTAAACTTTTATACATATGCTTCATACAAAGCTTACGTGTATTACACCATAACACCTAACTAATCTTTGCCTTAGTTGTGAACACCTGGTGTTATTGTTTTTCAGTGATCAATTCAAACCATTGTCACCACTGTTTTACCTTTTAGAATCAGTTTCACCAGGTAACCATCACTGATCAATCTCTGGCTTTGAATTCTTTTCAATTTAGCAGCAAACCATGTTTCGTAACACAATGAAGCGTAAAAGTTCCCTGTCTATTAAAATATCATGAAGTGGTCATCAAATCAAAGAATTCCTCAGCGGAAACAAATTCAAACTGATGTAGCTTTTGTATTATCATCTATCAATTTGACTTTACAATTGGAAAATTTAATCTTAAAAACCTCATCACAAAACATTCAATTGTATTCTGAAGGTATTTTTAAAAATGAAATAGTTTCATGGAGAAGTTGCTGAAGTTATAAGATCTTCTTTGATTTCAAAATGATATAGGTTACCATCAGGAAGATAATTACCAATGTGTCCGTCAATCTGGCATAGAAATTCAGTTGGACCATGATCTGTAAAAATGTCCTCCCTCCCTTAATTAGAACATAATTAGCTGTCATGACAACAGTATCATCAGCAGCCAAACAACTTAGCAGATTCACAGTTGGTTTTCTGGGTTTGTTAATTCTGGAACAGATGGGTTGCAAGCCATGTCTATGACATCTTGGCAAGCATTGGCATTTGTGTTTACAGATATGAAAGTGGATAATAATGTTAGTAAATGATTTTGAAAAAATACATTGAAAATACCATAACCTTTTTCAAATTTCATGGATATAAGATTTTAAAATATTCCTAATATGTATCATTACTAATTTACTACTAGTAGTGAACGTTTAAAACCAACTAAAGTGTCTTTCAGAAGTAGATCCCAAAAAGAATTTAAGAAAATATACTTTCCTTTCAACCAACAAATCAGACATTTCACCTTAAGCAGAATAAAGGACACAAAAAATAAAGGATCAGTCCAACTTAAAATATATTCAGCATTGAAATATTAATGTGTACAATCTTTAACCATTAAGGTGTGTGACAAGCAAAGCATTCAAAGTGGAACATCATTATGCTTTAAATAAAATGGGTTTAGAGGGGTTTTTTAAGAATTCACAAATCGCAAAATTGTAGTAGGCATGATAAAAAACGTTTCAGTTTGACAGTAATTTTTACTTTCTGGTATCATGTTCACCTTTGCAGTCTTAAGGAGATTAGTTTTCATAGTAAACCACTACAAATACTTCCCTAAAGACTTAAGTGAATGGATGTCTATACTGTGTTAAATGTGTTACACAATCATTAAGTGGGCTTGACATTCTCAAACACTTGTGAATAAAGGAGATTAGTTTGATAATGATAGGATTTGTCAAATAATCCTTTCAAATTGGCTGAGAGCTATGGGATTAATTCAGTCACTGATGTAATTTGCAACTGACTGATGTGATTTGTGAAAGCCAGCGGAATGAGTTAAAGGCTTATTACTACCCTAAAGATCTGTTTCAAATTTAGAATTCAATCCTTGTCAGTGAGTGCTTGAAAAACATCAACCCTGCTCAAGTATTTATCAGTCGTTTTTTAGATAATTTTCTAATTTTCATGTTATGCAACACAGTTTATTGTTTTCATCATTTTACTTATTTTTTAGAATGTGTTTCATCAGTTATTAAGTGTTTGTTAATGTTTTTGTCAAATTGATGTTTCTTTTAAAATTACACCTTACTCAAATCCACATAATGAATCTCTACAGAGATCCCTACTGATGAAATGAACAGCTAAAGGTTGTTGCTCATTTGCTACAAATATTTCACAATCAAAGCACCTAAAAAGTTCAATAATATTTAAACCGATGGCTGTTTGTAAACATACAGTTATTCTGATACGGAAAAACAAAAACATCAAAGTAAGTATATTACCCATTCTCGTTGGGGTATATCTTTGAAGGGTTCAACTAAATACAACTTAAATCTGTCTAAATGTCATTTCAGGTTTCAGTCCCTGAACAATAACACAACACAGCCGTCTGAAAATTGAGGCATGAATACGTACATAAAAGTCTCCCCATTGTACAAGGTGCCAATTCAGTGAGACATTTCATCATAGCCAGGCAACGAAGGACATTTACCAATTGTTACAAACCTAATGTGATATTGGGATACACTATTTCCATAAACCCATGTGAATTATGTATGTTCTCCCAGTGAGAAACCTTGATGCTTAAAGTAAATGTTTTTAGATTATTCTGGAGGAAGGTATGTTTTTTCTTTGTCTTGGTGATGCAGGTTGAAACATTTCTCAGAACATATTTACATTAAGTGGAGGAGCTGATTTTTTTAAGCCAAAGAACAAAAAAAGGGAGTTTTGACCTTGACCTTTATTGTTTAGTTATTGATTTCAGTTTTTATCTGGTAGGTAAAAAGTGTAAATATTTTACTCATAAGAAGTTAATAAACATCTGATTTGTTTATGTGACTGTAGTTACTCTAATGTTTTGTTTTTTTCATATTTGAATAACTATATGTTTACAAAATAACATCAGTTTATATCATTAAACTAGAGCTTCTATTGTGAAATATTTGTAATGGATGTCTATCAACATTTGACTTTTAACTTTCTCAGGGATTTTGTGAAAAATCTGAAATGTTTAAATGTCATGACTGATTAAATATAGCATATTAACAAATCAAATGTTCTTTAACTTTTGAGCAGCATATCTTAGTAGTGTTGACATTAAAAGTTTTGACAGATTGTTGTTTGTTTACGTTGTATGATGCAAGGCCCTTGTATAATTGCCCAAAATCTGTCATTGGGAAAATAGTTTATTATTGAATGTATCTTTTGAAAGTTCCCATATTTTGACATGTACGCCTGAGAAAACATAAACACATCCATAAATGTATTTCATTAAGGGAATATGATTTAGCAAAACAGTAATTAGTATGTATGTAGATATGACATAATAATTCTGGAAACTTCGATACAAATGTATGATCGAACATAAACAGCTGATAGTAGTTAGGATTGCTGTCAACAACAGATGTGTTTGTAAGTCACTCGTAAACTTGTTGAAGGTTGAATTGAGCTGTATTTACTTGTGAACCCATTTCCAAATTTGACGCATCAGTGACAAAAATGAAGGTCGATGTAAATCCGAGTCTTACACATTTTCATTTATCTTCAGGTGAATAATTGACTTGCCATGTCATGTGTTTTTGAAGGGAAAATAACTGTGAAGGATACACTCACCTGTTATCAAATGCCTGGTATCGTCACTGTTTGATATTGATTCATAAACACATGATCATAATATAGTTGGATTACAAGATTAAATGTTTCTGGAGTACATTCTTCTCATAATGATAATGAGATCTTTTTCACTGACAACTAAAGTAGTTACATGGGCTACTGAGATTCACATTTTCTTTGTAAATGCAACTTGTCTGGTAAACATTTTAGAAAAACACTAATTGTCTCAGAAACATTGGTCATTCAACGCATCAACAGCTGTGTTTAAAGTGTAACTTTTTAAACCAGCTAACTCACGATCCAACTACTTTTCTTGTAAAGTGTATAATTTCA
Organism: Haliotis laevigata; assembly: GCA_008038995.1. Taxonomy (NCBI): domain Eukaryota; kingdom Metazoa; phylum Mollusca; class Gastropoda; order Lepetellida; family Haliotidae; genus Haliotis; species Haliotis laevigata. Next base: position 184,823 of record VKKT01001538.1, on the reverse strand, counting down.
CACACTCTAGATTGTAATCAAACGGTTTCGAAATAAACAACTTTTTAATCCTGAGGTTTCAAAGTGACATGCCAATGACTAAGACACATTTCTTTACTTTTTTAGACTTACAAAATAATTAAAGTTATTCATGTAACATGTACTAATGAAATCATATAATAATATTCAAAACATCGTGTAAGTTCAGTGTTATGATTTAAGTCAGATGACTCTCAAAATTGCTGAAACCTCTCTTCGTATTTACAGACTTTTCCCTTTGTCCACGTTGGGTCAGTGAGCGAAATACAAGAAACTATAAGATGTAAAATACATTTATTAAAACATCCTTTAAAAGTATTGTCATTTAGTTGAAATCTAACATTAAAGAAAATTTGACATTTTGAGAAAAAAAATGATATTCCAATTCTTCTTTGACCTATTTTGATATATATTTTAAATAAATCTTTAATTATACTAAATATTTGGGAATATAAGTTCACATCACTGGAATGAGTGAGTGAGCTATCAAATTATTATACAAATTTTAAACTTCTTGTGAGCATATCTGTGAACAAAATAATTATGAATTAACTCCTGAACATCAACAACGTATGTGTCACACCAACACTGACATAATTAGTTCGACTCCATTTCCGGGAAGAGGCCAAGTGAATCATTCTATGCATACACATGGATGATAAACTCATTACTGACTATTATGCCTCTAATTCCAGCATAAAAAAAACAACAATCTGTAGCCAAGAGGGATAAGTAAGTCATAATGCGCTTGTACGGATTAGTAACCATGGTGATTAACCATCCCTTAGCATGTGCTGTGGTGTTGGTCGTAGCCATGGCCCTATAGGGATTGGTTGTAATCTATATAGGCTGTATGTAATAGGAACACATTGATTTCAAGGCTATCATTTGCCAAGTTGGGTTAAGGAGTGTGTTTCTCTGGAGTACGGTACGTTTGAGGGAAAAGCTATATTGGTGATTTACAGGACCTTACGAAACTGCCTGGTAAAGGAATATACGCCCATGTTTGTTGGTGAGTGAGTGAGTGTGGTTTTATTCCGCTTTTAACAATATTCCAGCAATATCACAGCAGGGGACACCAGAAATGGGCTTCACACATTGTACCCATTTTGGGAATCGAACTCGGGTCTTCGGGGTGATGAGCAAACACTTTAACCACTAGGCTACCAATATGTTTGTATTGTATGTTTGTAGGTTGTGTGTTGTAGTATTTTGATTGTAGTGGTTGTGGAGACAGCTTTAACCCATGTGACGTATTCTTTGGGTTAGGTTTTGATATGTCGCAAAATCAGTATTTGGATAATAGTGAGCATTTAATGCTGCTTGAACTGTATTCCACTTATATCACTGCATGTCTGTTTAATGAGGGAGGGAAGCCTGGAGTGATGCAGGTCTCAGACATTTTAGTCGAACGATAGAGCTGGGTTTGCATCATTATTGTTTATATATATTTATAATTCTTCAAATATGACTTTATATTTGTTTTTAGTTTAGTATATTTAGTATTTTTGGGTATATTTCATGGTCATACATATTGCTAGTGAGGTGGGGTTTTTTGTGGATTTGGGGTGGGGTGGGGTGTTTTTTAAATACATGTTGATATGGTTTTCTTTGTTGTGGGGGCGGTGGGGTAGCCTAGTGGTTAAATCATACGTTCGTCACACTTAAGACCCAGGTTCAATTACCCACATGGGTACAATGAGTGAAGCCCATTTCTGATGTTCCCTGCAGTGATATTGCTGGAATATTGCTAAAAGTGGTGTTAAAGCATACTCACTCACTCACGTTGATGTCCTGTTTTTAAAATGATCACTAGAAACGAAATCTTAAGTTATGTCATGTTACATGATAAGTTAACCTGGTACCTGCAGTATGAAGTGAAAGTCCTCCAGTGAAAGTTAATTACACAGTCTGAGGGACATAAAATCAATAAACCAAACCATATCACTAACAGCTAGGGACACATGTTGAAGTTATGAAGCATTTTATGTCTTTGATGATAAGCTTATTTCGAGATAGTGTTTAAATGTCAGTGTGCCCTGCTCACTACAAGATGCTTTCTGACTGATGTTTTCTAATGCTTCAATGTTCATATAAATGGAACATTATTTAATTCATTTACAGTGTCTTTACACAATGTAAACAGAATTAAATGTTATTTAGACTTAAGCCTTTATAATATAGCTCAAACACTGATCTAGTATTGAATGTTTTTCAGTCAAGTAACTATAAAATGAATAAACATTAAGATACAAGACAGGTAAATATTACAGTTTTCAAAACATCATTTTTTAAATATATTTACAATGAGTGAGTTTAGTTTTGTGAGCCTTTTAGCAATATTTCAGCATTATCACCACAGGGACACCAGAAATGGGCTCATTTTACTCATGAGGGGAATCGAACCCAGGTCATCGGCTTGATGAGTGAACACTTTAACCACTAGGCTACCACTAGGATGTGTACAGTTTCATAACTATGATATCATATCGATGAGATGATATCATACAGGTAAAGGCCGCATTCCTTCATGATGGCAACCATCACAAATTACTTCTACTCTAGATAAGTGAGGATGTTACCATGGTAACATTGTTTTGTCTAGGGTCAGAAGTTGAGTAAATTGGCTTATAAGTGGCCTGGGAACAAACGAAGCAATTAATGATCTATTGAGGTTATTGTTTGCAAGCAGTGTCATACTTCTTATGTATGTGCTAACAATCTGGGCCTAATTATGAAATTAGTGCCTTTAAGATCGTGTCTATACTATTACTGTAGCCACTCCTGATGCTAAACAGGCTGTCTGAGCAATTTGTTTCAAGTCTTCCGCGGACTACTCGGTGAATAAACTTGATCTGCTGTAGGATGTAATTCAGTTCCCAGATAACCCTAAAAATACAGCGAAACTTTCTTCATCCCACGCACAGGACTAATGACAACATGAACATCAAGGTTTCAGATTAATAAAATAATGGGCAATTTCAGAAAATTGATTGAGACTTCATGAACTGTGATATGCCCCCCTAGAAGGAAAAGGGGTTTAATTGTTTATTAAAAGGACAAATATATTTGAATTGGATCATTTTTCTTTCTTAAACCTAAACTTTAAATGGACTGTCCTTCAAATGATCACATCTAGTTCTTTTTGGTAATTAGCAAGAAGAAAATATATATGAGAATATGTTTCTTATTGAAATAACAAATTGTCAGATTTGATGTGTCCACAATTCTGGACATCTTTAATGGTGAATTGCAGTCACAATGGCTGTTGGGTATGAATCATATGTCAAAGGTCTACAAATAGGGAACGTCTGACTCTAAGTCATTATCCTATTGATTGTGTCTCCTTGTACCCAAGACACTAGGTTGCTCACACTGTTGACCACTGGTTCAACTTGTAGAGACTTACATTACTTGTAAATATGAAATGTCAAAAGTTGTGACCGTCTGCTGATTCCACAGTCTTAGAAATAGAGGCAATAAAAGATTGTTTCCCAATTTTCCTATTTAACCGACTCTTTTCATTATTAACGGTTTTGTTTGAATTCTATTTGCTTTCCCTGAAGTGTTTTGTGATATATCTGTATTCTTTATCTTCAGAAGTTGCATTTGTCTTCTAATACAAACACAAGACAAGCAAAATGACCAAGGAAGGTGAAGAAACTGTTGTTGAGCAAGTTGCTGCAGTCCCGGAGGGTGAAGACATCAAGACAGCAGATCCTGTTACTGAGGAGAAACCTACTGATGACACAGTCACAGGGGAGACAACTGCTGATGACACAGCCACAGGGGAGACAACTGCTGATGATGCAGCCACAGGGGAGACAACTGCTGAGGCTCAGAAAGATGAGACTGCAGCGGAAGAAAAGACAGCTGATTCAGGTGGAGCTGATGAAGAGACACCAGCTGAATCTACAGAAACAAAAGCTGAGGTAAGCCAAGATTAGTAGTGAGTGAGTGANNNNAGTTTTACGCCACACTCAGCAATATTCCAGCTATATGGCAGTGGTCTGTAAATAATCGAGTCTGGACCAGACATTCCAGTGATGAACAGCATGAGCATCAATCTACGGGATCTATTGGGATACAATGACATATGTGTCAACCAAGTCAGCGAGCCTGACCACCCAATACTGTTAGTTGCCTCTTACGACAAGCATGGGTTACTGAAGATCAATTCTAACCTGGGTCTTCATGGGTCGCCATGATTAGTTTCACATTGACACTTATGTTAATTTTTGGGAATACTGAATTGTTCATATAATGAAGTTGCTTCATTATTAAATTATTGTTTGTTGTTTAACGCTGCACTCTGCAGTTACAAAGCTATATTACTGCAGTTTGTAAATTAGTGAGTCTGGACCAGACAATCCAGTGATTGACATCATGAGTATTGAAATGTATGGTTTGATGACATGCATCAACCAAATCAGCAAGCCTGACCAATGATGATTGTTTTTTAAAGAAAATGATATATCTGTTTGTTTCTCAATAGCATATGATTTGTTCACCTTTCAGGAAACACCTGCACCAGCTGAGGAGAATTCCAGCCCAGCAGACAGTACACCAGCTGCAGAATCTTCAGAGACAAAAGAAGCACCTGACTGTACTGATGGTGAGAAAACAGAAGAAACACCAGCTGCAACAGAAGAAACACCAGCAACCACAGAAGAAAAATCAGAGGAAGCACCAGCTGCGACAGAAGAAACACCAGCTGCA